>JAYEVD010000394.1:0-85101 GCA_036346405.1 Phyllostachys edulis
ACCAACTTTATCGCCAGTAAGCCATAGCTTAGGCATCACTCATATAGATTTTATCTCAGGTAGTTTTTTTCCCTTATCGATTTGTATGGATCCTACAAAGAACAGAGCTAACAAAACTTCGATTTTTGAAAAATAAAACTATATGCTAAACTCACCACCCACGTAAAACGGAACTATCCGCGCTGCTTGCTTTCAAACATGCAACTTTTGGACACTTACTTGATTATGCTATATTAATTGCTTTATATTAATTGACTTTTTATGCCAAGGTTTTTCCTACATACCGCCAATTAGAGAGTTGCAACGATAACGCAGATCCTAAAACGCAATAGCCATCGTGAGTTCACATAGATCATCAATCACTATAAAAAACAATACAAAACTACATTCACTAACTACTTCTCTACCCTACCATCAACTATAATCACGCCTAATGGCGCAAGTTACATCCTAGTTTGAGTTAAAGTTGAAAAAATAAAATTTTATTAATTTCTAGAATTTTCTAGAATTTTAAAAGCTTTTTCTTAAATGTTTTAAAGCCAAAATAATTTATTTGCAAAATTAAAAGCCAACTTTAAGTTGGAAATAATTTTATTAAGTCCAAAATAACTCTAGGAATTTTTGTGAATTTTTCTAGAATTTTTGGATTTTATTTGCTATTTTCTAAAGCCTTTTGAATTAACAAAATTATTTTAATGGAGAAATGGATTTCAATCCTTCAATAGTTCTTGGGTCAAGCATACCCAATAATTAACTCTCCCGCTAGGCCCATTCGCCTTGTTTCCGACCCGAGCCACCGCCGTCCAATCCACTCACCACCCCGATCGTCCGATTTGAATCAGACGATCATCACGCCCACCACGCCATGGTCCATTTCCTCAGCTGAATCGAATCCAACCGCCCCACACTATCTTCTTCCTCCCGCCTCTTCCTCACACGCACCGCATGCTCGCCATTTTCGACCGCAAGGAGCTCCGTCTCGCAGAAATCCCACCCCTTTCCCGTGCCATCATGCGATTAAAGTCCCTCTGCTCTACCACGCCTATTCCGCCATCTTCCCTCGTCACAAGACGAAATCGCCGGAATGGAGCCATCACCACCGCGACCTCCGCTACCGATTTCTACTCCCGACTCTCCACCCCTATAAAAGAGGGCATAGGGTGCGCACCATTCTCCTCATCCCACCCCGCCTCACGTAGCTCCTCCTCTCCTCTAGCGCCGGATTTCAAGGCTGAGCGCCACCGCCGAAGTCGAGGTTTTTCTTCGACACGGCGAGGTCAAGGACGCCTGGCGACGCCGACCACACCAATGGCATCGCGCATCATGGCTCCATGGTGCGCCGCCATCGCCGCCGAGCTCGCCGAACGCTTGCCGCCGCCGAGCTCGACTTTGCCGCCGCTGCTCTTTGCGCCGACCTCCACCGAGGTAATCGCTAAGGTCCACGCTCCTCTCCTCTGCCGCCTCGCCAGAGGCTATCTCGCAGCCTGCTCACGGCGAGGTGGTCGCCGAACCACCGGCCTCAGGCCGATGTGGCTCGCCCACTCAATGCCACCCATGCGCCACCGCAGTGTCTCGCCCATGTGGCGCTCAGGTGTCATGACCACGTGGCACATTGCGCCACCTCACACCTCTGCATTATTTGGTGAGCCGGTCCGCTATGGACCGTTGACCATCGTGGACCCGCCTATTGACCAGAGGGCCCCAATCACATAGACTCTGTGATTTCGCTTAAAAAATAAATTGGCCGAAAAATCAAATCCTCGAGGGCTGACGTCATAAACCGGATTTTCCTTTAGGAAAATAAATCGTAAATTCTTTTAAATCCAAATTAGGGTTTAAAACTTCCCGGGGTTCGTTCTCCTTCATAAGAACTCCGTTTTCGTCGATTAAAATTTCTAAATTCATATAAATTCAAGATCTAGCTAATTAAACAAAAATTATCTAATTTGGAGTTCATTTGAATCTTTATTTGAATTTTGTTTGAATTTAGAAATTCATTTAAATTCAGATTTAGGTTAAAACTTGTAAAATCCATATGTTTTGAATCCCAACTCCAAATTGAGTGATTCAAATTTCTAAAAGTTTATAAAATTGTTATCTAGCTAAAGAAAATAGAATTATTTGGTATGGAGTTAGTTTAAATTATATTTTTGAATTTATTTGAATTTCATTTGATTGTCGATTTTCAATGCTTAGACTTCGATTTATCCTGAGAGTTCGATCCTTCGAGGACTTAGAATATCAAGACTTCAACGAGGGCAAGTTACATACTTGATCATATTTG
Source organism: Phyllostachys edulis (assembly GCA_036346405.1). Classification (NCBI taxonomy): domain Eukaryota; kingdom Viridiplantae; phylum Streptophyta; class Magnoliopsida; order Poales; family Poaceae; genus Phyllostachys; species Phyllostachys edulis. The sequence continues at coordinate 2,285 of JAYEVD010000394.1, forward strand.
CACCCATTATTTTAAATTATTTAAATTTGTTTTAAACTTTTATCGCATGCTATTTATATTCAAGAATTTAAATTCTGCTTTTAAATTTATAGTTATGCCTAAATCCTTTATATGGCCAAATTTGATAATTGAATCAATATATTGTCACCCTAGATAAAACCTAGTTGATACAATAGTATTGTCGTAGGGGCGGCACAACGGCCCCCACGACCTGGCGAAGAGAGAAACGCGCACGTCCCGATGGTCAAAGTCGCCAGGGTGCCAAACGCTGCGAATATTTCCACCAGGTCACAAAGACATGCGAGGGGTCCCGAGGCCCTCCGAAGGAGTGCCGAAGCCCTCCAAAGGAGTCCCGAGACCCTCCGAAGGGGTTCCGAAGCCCTCCAAAGGGGTCCCGAGGGGTCCGCAGCCAGAGCCGCGGGCGACGGAAGGCCCAAATAAGTGCCTCAAGGGCTACGGAGGGCTCAAGACCCAGAGCTCCAGAGGGGTTACTGCCTCCGACCCAGACACCAATAGGGTAGACCAAGTCTAGGGCTGCCCACCACGTGTTAGAGGCTAGCACTAGGGGCGTGAAAGGTCCCTCATGCCCCTATCAAGATAGGGTTTGTAAGGGTAAACTTGTAACTTTGTATGCCTCCTAGAGAGCTATAAGTACACCCTTGCCCCCTTTGGGAGGCAGGTTTTTGTATTTGGAACTTTGTATAAAAGTCATCCGCAATACACGCCATCGGCAATCCCTCGAGGACCCTTCACTTCCTGAGGGTCCCCTCACTCTACCTGCCTAGTCTTGTAACTACGACATTGGCGCCATCTGGGGACCGCAGTAAGCCAGGAAGCACTAGCACAAAGATACCAAGATGGCCCCCAAACGAGGGCTAGACCGGCTTGGCAAATTAAGGCATTGTCCCCGCAATTTCAAGGGCCAAAGGAGCCGAGCCACAACAACGATCGCGCTTCTACCATGCTTTGAGGAAGAAGCGAACAACTCTAAGACACGGGAGCGAGCTAAGAATCATACGAAACCTCCAAAGAAGAATCGGCGGCTCGCCGAGCCTGCAGATTCCGGCACCGCCAGGATAGCCCTTGCCGTAATGGAGCCCGCCACCGCACCACCACCGCCCCGCCCAACAACCGCCGCTTACGAAAGCAAATTTCACCTCGCCACCGACGCCTGTGTTCGAGGTGACCCAAACTCACCATTGAGCGCGGGTCGAGGCAACCAGTGGCCTCGAGGATTCAAGATGCCCGACGTCATACATACGAGGGGTCCACGGACCCTCACAATTCCTCCGTATACGAGACGGCCATCGGGCGCCGGAGGAGACGATAACACGAAGGCAAAAAGCCTCACCGCACTCAAGGGCGAAGGCCGACGTGGTTCTTCACGATACCCTCGCCCGAGATATGCGGAGCAACAGGCGCGGACCTACTCCGCAACAACTTCCGTGGTAACTACACGGCCGGCAAGGACGCCGACACTTGTTCGCAGGAAGCAGCGCCAGATGAATCCTTCGCAGCCTTCTTTAGGAAGTTCACGAGGTCAAGTGCTGTACAAGGCGCCAACGAGACAACCATCATCAACGCGAAGAACGCGGCGCCTCGCGAACGGCCGCCGAGAGGCTTGCGTGCAAGCCCGCGCGCACAGTGACCGAGCTCTTCGACAAGATGGACGAGTACGCCCGAGCGGAGGAAGATAGCGCTCGGAGGGAAGCGAAGGCGACTCCAACACCGACCGTGACCCCGCCGGCGAAACGGTCATCGCGGCAATGTGCCGGAGATCCAAAGAAGCCACGGAACAATGACTACAGCAAAAGGCCTGTGGAGTCTACCACGTGGATGGCGCGCTGCGAAATGAAGGAGGAAGACACGGAGGTCAGCCGAGCCGGAAGCGCGCGCCGGGTCAGCAGACGAACGCGGACGCCAACCCGAGCAACCGAACGAGCACTCGCAGCTTTTGTGACCTGCACGGCGAGGGATCGCACGCCACCAAAGAGTGTCGCACGATCGCCGCCATGTAGGACTACATGCGCCGCGACCAACTCATGGACCATGATGGCAGACCACAATGACAACCAACTCCCCGCACCACCGCCAATATCACAGATAGGTGGTCGAGTCGACGACACCGGAGGGTCATCAACATGATCACCGGAGGCCTCGCCGCATTTCTCGAAGAGGCAGAGGCGGGCGATGCCCGACAAATCCATCACCGCGACGACCCCACCTCGAGCCCACCTCGCCATTCTAAATACCCATATCTTTCGGACCTGAAGATGCCCGCGGGTGTATTTCCGCACTAAGACCCTCGTCATCTCGCCAACATCGCGGATTTCGGCGGCGCTCGCTGACGGAGGGAGCTCACGACCTCTCTTCGTGGACGCCTTCGACAAGATGATGATCCCCATGATCGCTTAACCCCCCTGTAACATCCCCAAACAATAGTGTGTGTTTCAAAGGTAATAAAAATGAGGAGAAAATAAAACTTTTTCTTCAATTGGAAATACTTGACCAAATCTGTGATTCTTGAAAAGGAATTATGGAAAATCAAAATCCAAAAATCAAATTCTCCAATTCACTCCTATCAAAAACCTCTTTGAGAAATCTTGTGCCAAACCTCTGTAAATATTTTTCCTAAGTCCCTTGATGACTGGTAACACCTCTGAATTATCTCATAATTTTGGAGATTATTTGAATAATTTTTGAGGCAAGTCAAACCTTGGTCAAACTTCTGAGTCCACCTTCTGAAAATTCTGGAGAAAATGCATGTTATTAAAATCTCTAGAAATTTTATGGTAGGTTAATCATTGTGTCAGGAAGCTCCAGTTAAAATTTCATAAATTTTGGAGTTGTTTTGATACCCCAATTAAATCCCCAAAGTATGCTGTCCAAAATTCAAAACTCAAATTGGCTTTCACTGTTCCAATCGGCTCGGACCGAGTCCGACTCGAGCCACTTGACTTGACTCAACCGCCTAAATGCACTGGCGACTTTGGCGCTGGCGCTTTCATCGGGACCGTTGATTTCGATCGAACGCCCACGACCACGCACTTTTCGCCACGCGATCCTTTCTCCGCCAAGACGATCAGATCCGACGCTCAAGGCTGCTGCCCTCCTCCTCGACTCGCGACGCGGCTGCGTCAGCGCCATGGGCAGAGCAGGTCGTGGGGGCGCAGCGTCTGCCGCGTCATTACTCGCTAACGGACTCAGATTAAATGCGCGACAAGGCACCGCCTCGTTGTCCCTAAGCTCACTGCTCCCTGCCGCCTTTGAGCTCCCATGACGGCCAGAGCACCCGAGGAAGCAATGCCTGCTGTTCTCCTCCTGGCTACTTAAGCTCGGGGTATCCCTCCTTGGCTTTTTTTACACACCATGAAGCTCCAAATTTAGCACCCACTCGCTTTGTTCGAGCTCCCATCGCCTTTGTCGCCTCGCCGCCATTGCCGTGATCTCGCCCACTGTGAAGGCGGTAACCCTGCCCTCTTCCTCAATCTCTGCCCTCGCTCCCTCTCACTTCGGTGGAGCTAAACCCCAACTAATTTGAATCCAACCGCAGTGGAAGCTCGATTTGAGGAATTCCTTTCGCCGATTCTATTCGCCTTCTCCATGTCGGTGAGTTCACTTCTCTCGATTCCTCTCGGCAAGATCGGGGTGAGGAGGACCCGATTTGATGACCCGTCAAGCTATCATCTCCCGTGTTGGCGCTCGCTGTTGGCGCCACACGACCTTCGTCACGGAGCAGCCCGCCACCTCGGCCTTCTCCCACCGTAAGTCCCTTTGGCTCATCTGGTTTCGCACCCGCCGGTTTAGCCGCCATGAGCTGAATGTTGTTGCCTCGCTTCGTGAGGTGCCGCCGCCATCGCCGCAGGCCGCCGCCCAAACCACTCCATGCGAGTGTGAGGGGTGCGGCGTGACTACTGCATATTGTGCACCAGAGGTACTTTGGCACGCCGCCGCGGGCTCGTGGTCGCGGCGACGAGCCGAGGAATGCGCCGGTGTCATTTTGGACGCCGCCGCCGCGTTGTTGGACGGGCGACGTGGGTTCTTGTGCGCCCATTTCGTGGATGTGCGGTCTAGATCTCGTAGTGTTTTGTTCTTCGCCCACTCGACCGCCCATCTCAGATCTACTTGCGATTAGCTCCAAAGATTCTTAGTTCATCGGTGGGCGAGGTCGTGAGCCGCCCATCTCAAAATCAACGCCCACGACCACCTCGTTTCGCTGCTGAATCCAAACGCTGTTGATTCAACGTGGACCGCTGATCCACGATCGACGGTCCCTCGCTCATCGTCTCCGCGTGTCACAAGGCGTTGTCCTCGGTGGTTGTGAGCCGACGATCCAAGATCGTGCCCATAATCGCCACGCCGATTTGAGTGTTATTAATTCCGAGAGCTTTATTTTCAAACTGAAAAAGGTATTAAACTTTGGAAATTCATATCTTTTTTCATGTTAATTCATTTTAGATGATTCCAGTTGTATTAATTCTGTTATACTCTAAACTTTAATCTAAAAATGTTTAGAAGATTAATATGACTCCAGAAAAGCATGAAATTAGAGTTTAAACATTCTCAGCTTTATTAATTGCAATGAAATTCCTGTTAAATTGAAAAATACATAACAAATTCAATATAAATCCTTTTTAGTTAAACTCAACTTTGTTAATTCTGTTATTACCTATACTTTAATCTAAAAATACTTGTAATCATGTGTTAGTTGCAAAAATGTCCAGAATTAACTTTGACTTTGCATAGGCTTTAATTGTTTACTAGAAAACATTGCAACTTGTAAAATGCATAACTAATTCTCTGTAAATGATTTTTGAGTGAATCCAAGTCTGTTGGGTTCTCTATTAATGAACTTGCTAGGAAAAATAGTTTTGAACATGTTACTGTTTCTAGGAGAAATAATCATGCATTATAATTTTGTTCAAGTTCTTGTTTCAAAAGTTAGTAGAGAATGCAATATAGCCCCAAATGGGATGAACCCTATTTTGCTGTTCCTCTCATGAGATGCTTGAACTACTGTAAAATTTTCAGGTTCCCTACATGTCTAGAAATTTTGTCAATGAATAGTAACCTAATTCTAATTACTAGGCTGAGCAAAAGTGTTTTCATCATAACTTTTGCATTAAAGATCCAAATCAGTTGATTCTTGTTTCTATATTCATGTTAAATCAATACCTTGCTGCTATAAAAATTTCAAATCATTCGGAGAACTTTTGCTGTTGGGTCTTGTTGCTTTTCTTTATTCTTATCGACTCTTTATCGCTTTTCGTTAGGGTTCGACATTTGTGGTAATCCCGAGAACCATCCTCCGCAACAAAGTGACCTCAACAGCCAGGCAAGCAGTTTGACCATGATTCATCCTATATTTGCAAGTCTATTATATTGCTTAAACTCTATGTATGCATTGCTACTTTGTTTTAAATTATGGTTAGTGAATCCTATAGTTGCACAATCTGTAGGGATGCCATGTCTTTACTACCTTACGCCTAGGTTATCGGCTGTGGTTTGAGCTCGTCGGATGAGCTCATATCACTTAGTAGATTGCGACTTGAAATGCTTAGCAATGCTTAGATAACGGTAGAAATGGGCGGTTGTTTACATTATGTCGATGACCTTGATCACACTAAAATTATTATTCTATTATGTCCATCTTGTGCTTTGTTAATTTGTAAATACAAAATCTGAAAATAAATGTGGATTGGACTTGGGCATATTGGATGGATGGTGTGGTTTTTGGATGTGGTGGTATGCCCGAGTCAACAAGGACCTAATTCTTGCGCCATTGATCCAAGCAATTATATGTACTAACCACGCGAGGGCATATGGAACCCTCTTGACTAAGTACTCTAGGAGGTGTTAATTATGAGCTGCTCGGTTGGTGTGTTTTAAATGAAAACGATATGTATAGTGTGGAGGGGAACATTAGCTTCCGCCAGGTCGCCTAATGTCTCTTTTCTCCCGTGGGTTGTGCGGCTCGTAATTAGCATTATCCTTGGAAATGTCTCGTGAGGACTTAGTTGCACAAAGACACCTTCGAAGTAAAAGGAAGGAAAGGCGGTCGCATGTGTGGGTACAGTGGTACACCCTGCAGGGATAAAACTATTCAATAGCCTCGCCCTAGGTTATGGACACGCTTGGTTATTTTCGTAAGAATTAGACTACAACCTTTAATTAAAATTTGACATGGGTGGTATGAACGGGAGTTCATGCTATTGTTGTGGTGACTATTGGGTTAGTCACCTGTGATTGTTGTTGTCATCTACTTATTGTTATTATCGTTGTCAAACTTGATGTTTGAATGTTAAAACAGATTTGACAACTTGCCTTTAAATGTATTACCTTATTGCAAATAAATATTGCTTTATGTTAAATGAGACATACAACCTCCACTTACATAAAGCTTGCATGTAGCATATGTTATAGGCCTGTTATCTTACACGTAAGTCTTATGGAGTACTTTATGTACTCATCTCCGCCCGTGGTTGTGGCATTTTGTGGCTATTGTTGCAGAGGAAGGGTGAGTTCCAAGAGCCTCACTTTTGTGCTATGTGTTGCAGCTTCTTCGACGACTAGCTTGGCGGTCCCACAGATGCCTAGGGTTAAGGCACACCGATTGGCTTTGTGTTATAGCCATCTTTATGGCACTTTTGCTTCTCACTGTTATCTTTTTAGAATTGTTGCTATTTGGCCTAAGGGCCCTCTTTTGTAATAGCTATTCCATATTAATATTAACTTCGGGTTTGTTGCTTATGTACTATGTGTTGTATGGAATTGATACATTCTTTTGTTGTGAGGTATGTATATCCGATTCGAAGTATACATCTCTAGAGACCGGTTTATTTGGTTGATAATACTAGGTCAATTGGATGACTAAGTATTATGAGCTTAATAAATCCGGTGCTCACACTTCCGCATCCTCGCTAGGGTTCAGAGGAACCCCTCATCAAGATTGGGACAGATCCGCTCGCTGTCACCTTCAGCCGACGACTTCGCATCCCGAACCGAGGTCGCCACGCTTGATGTGGTCCAGATGGCTTACCAAGATAACGCTATCCTTGGTCAAGCCACGCTTGAACGCCTTCGCAATAGCTCACCACAACTACTTGTGCATGAAGCTCCCGCCCACCGGGCATCGTGGACGGTCCGGAGATCGTGACTCGCACGCACATAGAACTTGAAGTACTATCCTCGGCCGCCACGCATGCCGTGGGACCCAACCGGGCGAGGTAGCACCACCTCCGTGAGATGGGCCCCAAAACACAAACCTCAAGGTCACCGCAAGAGTGGCATTAAGGACACCACGAGAGAAGACGGTGGCCCTCGGTTCGACCTCCACTGGAGGCGCATGACGCGATCCCGGGTGCTCCGAAGAATGCAGAGGCTTCGCTAGGCCCAAGACCTCCCAGAGGGCAAGGACAATGATCGAGCACAAGTTATCCTTCGAGCCGACGCGACGCCTAAGAAGGTGGTCAAGGCGATGTCGGCCGACCGCCCAAGCTGCCAAGAAGGAGATCTCGGTTGCCGAAGGCGGAGTCATCCGCGAGGTCAAATATTCCGAGTGGCCGGCAAACCCGGTCCTCGCCAAGAAGGAGACAGTAAGTGGCGATGTGTGTCGATTTCACCGATCTCAACAAGGCTCGCCCTAAAGATGATTTTCCTTGCCTCTAATCGACCACCGGTGGACGCCACGCCAGTCGCGAGCCTCGGCTTCTTGACGCTTACTCCGCTACCACCAGTGCACATGGCGGAGGAGGACGAATCAAGATCGCTTATTACCCCGATGGGAACATATCTGCATAAACGATGCCCTTCGCCTCAAGAACGCTGGGCGACGTCGCCCGACTCATCGCGAAGGTCTTAGCCACCCAAATGGGCAAGAACGCGAAGCATACGCCGACGACATAGTCATTAAAAGCAAGCTGGCGGGGACGCATGCTCAGGACCTCCAAGAAACCTTCGAACGGAGGGCACAAAACTCAACCCTGAGAAATGTGCGTTCGGTGTGAAGGCGGGGAAGCTCCTCGGTTTTCTCGTCTCCGAGAGAGGGATTGACGCCAACCCGGAGAAAATCAGGACCATCCAAGAGATGAAGCCCCCGCACAACGCCCGCAAAGTACAAAAACTAACGGGCCGCATCGCAGCCCTTAGCCGCTTCTTGTCTCGCTCACGAGAGCACTACCGCTTCTTCAAAACACTCCGAGGCACGGAGCCATTCAGATGGACAGAGGAATGCCAGAAGGCCTTCAAGGACCTGAAGTTGTACCTCGCGCAGCTACCAAGCTTGACCAGTCCGGAGCAGGGAGCCGAGCTGCTGCTCTACATCGCCGCCACCCCGTCATCGGTCAGCGCGGTGCTTGTCCAGGAGCACACCGGCCAGCGACCGGTATATTATGTATCGGAGGCCTTGCAAGGAGCCAAAATCCGCTACACGGAGCTCGAGAAGCTCGTGGTACGCTTGCTCATGGCATCGAGAAAGCTACGCACTATTTCCGGCGCATCCCATCAAGGTCCCCACATCCCACCGGCCGGGCGCTGGTGTTCAAACAAAGATGCCTCCGGCGATAGGCAATGGGCGGCGGAGCTGGCGCCTTCGACGCCACCAGAGCAAGAACGCCATCAAATCGTTAGCTTGTCGGGCAGATTCGCCGAGTGGACCCCGCAAGTGGAGGACAGCCCCGCCGTGGTGGAAACACCCTGGGTAATGTACATGGACGGGTCGTGGTGTGCCGCCGCGTCGGCCGTGAGCTGCCATCATAGTCTCCCGGACAGGCAACCACATCACATGCCGCGCTGACTTCCGACCACGAACAACGCGGCCGGAGTATGAAGCACTGCTGCTGGGCCTCCGTAAAGCTAGATCCCTCGGAGCGAAGCACATCCTCATTAAAAGTGACTCCCACCTGGTGGTAGGCCATTTTGACAAGACCTTCGTCGCAAGGTGTCCGGAGATGAGCCGTTACTTAGCCGCGGTGCGCGAAGCGGCGAAGCACTTCCACGGAATCACAGGCCAAGCCATTCCTAGAGGAAACAGCGAGGCGGCCGACAAACGGGCAAAATAGCAAGCGGAGAGGACCCCCTGAGGTTTTCTACGGTCCTCACAAAACCCTCCGCCCGCCTGGCAAAAAGGCTCCGCCTGAGCGCAATAAGCGCCGAGGAGGAAATGGCACAAACGGTGCCGCCCTAGGAACGGCGGAGCAGCCCCGCAGACGCATCGGCGAACGCGACATCAAGTATCTTGCCGAGGAAGAACCACAAGACCCGACCGGCTAAAGCGACTCGCTGCCGAAAGCAAGAAACTACTATATGGTCTTCGGCGAAGCAGGTAAGGGGGCGCTCAGTGCCTCTTCCTTGGTCGCGGTATCACGGAGGAAGGCCCGCTTCCTCAAGGACATCCACGAGGGCTTATGCGGCGCGACACCAGCGCCGGCCTTGTAGGAAGACGTTCGCCAAGGCTTTTACCGCCGACGGCGCTTTGAGACGACAAGACTCGCCCAATGGTGCTGGGTGCAATGGCATGGCCGAAACCAAGGGCACCGCACTATTTGCGCCCGTGTCACGTGTGGCCCTTCGACGGTGGGGTTGGACATCATCGCCCGCACTCGCAGCCAAGGGTAGTCTCCGATTCACGCTTGTCGCCATCGAATACTTCTCAAGATGGGTCAAAGCGAGCTTGCCGCCACCATCACCGCCAAGAATTACCAATGATTCATGTGGAAAACATCATTTGCCGCCACGGTACCAAGGCACATCATCGCCGACAATGGAAAGTGCCGACCACCACTTCCGAATTTCGCGCAACGACCTAGGCATCACATTATGCTTCGCTGTCGGGCACCGAGTCCAACGGAGTTGCCGAGCGAGCCAACGGCAACCTCCTCAATGGATCAAGAGGCGCTCAGAGGTCTTCCCAAGGGACTGTGGCCCGAAGAGCTTCAGAAGGCCCTCTGGTCGATATGCACATCGCCCACCAGAGCCACAGGCTTCTCCCCTTTCAAGCTCCTCTTCGGCGATGAGGCCATGACGCCAGCGGAGTTCGCGGCTGGTTCTACCGAGCCACAGCACTGACAAACCCAGGAGAACGGGAGCTCTCGCTCAACCTCCTCGAAGAGCAACGCATACAGGCTGTTTCAACCATGCAAAGGTACAACGAAGGCATCGCCAGGACATATAACAGAAGGGTCAAGGCCTGCCACATCTCCCCGGGCGATCTCATCCTGAAACGAGCCACCAACCAAGCAGCGCTCGGCAGGTTGGACTCCAAGTGGGAAGGACCGTATGTCGTCACAGGCTCGACGAGGGCCAGCGCGTTCCGCATCTCAACCTCGGAGGGAGATCAGTTGGGCCATACCTAGAACATCAAGTCCCTACGAAAGTTCTACCCTTAGCATGTAAAAACTGGCTGCGCCCGGAGAATAGCCCCGCAGCCGTCACAACACCAGGGGCATGTAGACTTTGTCGCAAAACCGGCCGCCCCGGAGGTCTATCTATCCAAATAGTGAAAATTGTATGCCTTGTCTCTCGACCGATCCCTCCGGTGTCTAATCGGCCACCGCGCATGGCCTAGTACTCGGTGCACACCGATGCCCTTCAAGGGCACGAGCGAGAAACGGGTTACCGTGCATGGCCTAGTGCCCCGTGCACACCGATGTTCTTCAAGGAACGAGTGTAGAACGGCCACCGCGCGATGGCCTAGTGCCCCGTGCACACCGGCTGACTTTCAAGGGCGCAAGTGTATAAACGGCCATCGCGCGATGGCCTAGTGCCCCGGCAGACACCGATGCCCCTTCGCGGGCACGAGTGTATCAACGGCTACCACGCATGGCCTCAAGGCTTCGGCACACCGATGTTCTTCAAGGGCACGCAGTGTATAAACGGCCACCGCAAGATGGCCTAGTGCCCCGTGCACACCGATGTTCTTCGCGGGTACGAGTGTATAAACGGCCACCACAAGATGGCCTCGCGCCCGCACACCGATGCCCTTCTTGGGGACGAGTGTATAAACCAAGCCATCACAAGATGGCATAGTGCCCCGGTGCACACCAATGCCCGCCGCGGACATGGATATATGGACGAACCACGGAGCAAAGCGAACGCTAATCATATCCCAACCTATGCCGTCCGACCGCCAACCCAAAGCCGGGACGGCAGCGAGGCTTCGCCTCCCCCGCAAAAATATAGTTAGGGCCCCAAGCCCCATCTAAAAAGTATGGGGATTGCACCCAGGCTCGCCTCCCCAAAAAATAGAGTTAGGCTCCCCGAGCCCCATCTAAAAAGTATGATGGACGGCAGGCTTCGCCTCCCCCCCTCAGGGCCAGAGTTAGGGCCCCCTGAGCCCCATCTAAAAAGTATGGGGACGGCACAGGCTTCGCCTCCCGCAAAAAACATATAGTTAGGCCCCTGAGCCCCATCTAAAAAGTATGGGGGCCGCGAGACTTCGCCTCCCGTCAGCAAAATATAGTTAGGCCCCGAGCCCCATCTAAAAAGCACGGGGACGGCGCGAGGCTTCACCTCCCCTTCAAAAAAATATAGTTAGGGCCCCCGAGCCCCATCTAAAAAGTATGGGGGGGCATGAGGCTTCTCCCCTCAAGAAAAAATATAGTTAGGCCCCTGAGCCCTATCTAAAAAATATGGGGACGGCGCGACGCTCACCTCCCCCAGCAAAAAATATAGTTAGGCCCCCGAGCCCCATCTAAAAAAAGTATGGGGATTTGCACAGGCCTCGCCTCCCCCAGTAACATAGAGTTAGGCCCCCGAGCCCCATCTAAAAAGTATGGGGACTCACAGGCTTCGGCCCCCTCACAAAATAGAGTTAGGCTCCCTGAGCCCCATCTAAAAAGTATGGGGGGCACAGGCTCGCCCCCCCCAAAAATAGAGTTAGGGCCCCTGAGCCCCATCTAAAAAGGTATGGCAGGTACACAGGCTCGCCCCCCCCAGAAAAACAAGAGTTAGGGCTCCCTGAGCCCCATCTAAAAAGTATGGGGGGCACGAGGCTTCGCCTCCCCCTCGCAGTAACATAGTTAGGCCCCGTGAGCCCCATCTAAAAAGTATGGGGACGGCATGAGGCTTCACCTCCCTCACAAAAAATATAGTTAGGGCCCCCGAGCCCCATCTAAAAAGTATGGGGATTGCACAGGCTTCGCCTCCCCCACATAAAAAACAGAGTTAGGGCCCCCGAGCCCCATTCTAAAAAGTATGGGGCGCGAGGCTTCGCCTCCCGCCCAAAATATAGTTAGGGCTCCTCGAGCCCTATCTAAAAAGTATGGGGACGGCGCGATGCTTCGCCTCTCAAAAATATAGTTGCGGCTCCCGAGCCCTATCCAAAAACTCGTGGACGCCATGATGATGATACCCCGAGACCGACCGAGCGAGAAGAATCGCCTCGATTTACTTATGGACTCCCACTTGCGCTATGGAATCCAATTAGCTCCCTACCCAATGCTCACCGACGATGGCCTTATCGACCAAGGTCCGAACCGAAGTCGATTTATGGATAGCTTGTCCTTAAGCCTCGCAAGCCACCCTCGAACTTTGCTCGCTTGGCCATATCGGGCCACATCCTGGAGCATAACGAGCCACATGGTTGAACTCGTACACATACACCACAACCGAAGCTACGCCCGCTGAGGGCGAGAAACTCCCGCTTCTTGATGTTCATCAAGCCGGGCAGAGATATCGAACGATGGAAGGCAAGATTTAAACTCCTCCCAAGTGACGGTGTGGTTTATGGGCTGCATGGTGAGAAAACTCTCCCACCATGACAAAGTTGCACCCTCCAAATTGGTGCGATGCAAACAAGCCTTCTCGTGTTCCTCGACATCAAGGCGATAAGCCGAAGCCTCCGCCTCCACCCGCACGGCCACCATTCAGACGAGCGGGTCCTTAGACCTCGAAAAGGTGGGGGTTGGGTACGAAGAAACTCAGCGAGGCCCCCACGAGGCCGATGTCCGCCCCTTGCCCGTGATCCCAAGCACCAGTAAGGGCCGAGGTGTTATGCATGATGACGCCCAAAGAGCACCTCCTCGCTATCCGCACGGTTGCGCCTATTCAAAAGAACTCGGCCATGGTCGGAGGAGGAGGAAGCTCGTCCCGACCAATGCCTCGGCCTTGGCCACTACGAGTACGACCGCCATCTCGTTATGATGAAATTTGGTTAGCAACTAGACCCGCAAAACAAAAATCTCAACGAAGCGAATAAGCTAACGACTAGGGAATGTAATATCACCCTAATCAAGGCTAAAACAGCAAGTAAATGGACTTTAAAACCTCCAAAAGACACTAAAAACAGCAAGGATAACTTAAGAAATAAGCTCAACTTCTATGCAATTGTCCCGTATTGAATGAACGAGTAATTGGTTGAGAAGACAAAATTTCAGCAAGCTATTTTAGCTCTAATTCTACTCAAAGAAAGGTTAAACCAGCGAAATACTTGTTAGATACTTAGCTAACTAGTATCACATCTTACCCTTTTTATTCCCACAAGTTTTAGTTGATTTAACCTCTCATTTTCTACTTTAATCACTAGCTTGAGCTTGCTGCCCTAAAATGCTTGCTTGCTGTCCTAAAATTCCGGATTTGAATTCCAGCTCCAAATACTTCCATTCTTCACCAAAAGACAATCAAGACTTCAATTTTAGAACTCTCATAAATTTCCCCAAAACCAGTGTTATCGCTAATTGGGTTTATCTTTTGAAAGAAGGAGAGGAAAACAACTTTTAAAACTCAAATTAGAGCGAGATGAGAAAATAAAGCTAAGATAGGTAAGGAGTAAAAGTAGAGACTTTACTTAAGCTTTCATAAACCATTTGACCTTTTGAAGATAAGTTTTTCAAAATACCCTCAGATGACTAAGTTAGGGTTTCTATGGTCAAGATGGCTCGATATTAACTTTGTGGGGACCTGGTTTATTAGGTTTGTAATACTTAGTCAACCATTGACCCTAGTATCACAAACATAATAATCCGTGTCTTCAAGATATGTATACTTCCTGAATGCAAGATACACACCCTTTACAAAATCATGCATCAATTCCATTCAAGACATAGAACCAAGCACTAACTAGAATAAAAGACATACACATATAGAGTTATTATAAAAGGCCGACCGCCAATTACACTAATAAAAGTAACACAACAGAAGCATCATGCCATAAGATGGCGATAAGCAAAGAGAGCCACAAGGTTTGCCTTTAGCCCACAAGGCAACCAACCAAGACGCCTAGCTCGATTCCCAACAAGCAAAGACATCTCACGTATAACGCCTTTGGGCCCTACCTCCTCTCGCAACAAGGTTATTAAGCAAAGCAAATGAGTACAAATAATGTACTCTAAGACTAACGGTAGTATAACAGTAACTATAGTTTAACTACATGCAAGCTTTATTTAGTGGATGAGGCTTTGGACTTATTTTAGCATAAAGCAAGTTTTCATTTGCAATATTTAAATAGGTTCCAAAGCAGATTTGCAATTCATTTTAATTTGCAAGAACAATGAGACAAGTAACAATATAACAATAGATAGACAACAACAATCCCGAAGTGACTAACCCAATAGCCACCACAACAATAGCATGAACATCCATTCATATCAACCCATCAAGTTTTAGTTAAATGTTGTAGTCTAGTTCTTGCACGACCTTACCAAGCATGTCCATAACCTAGGACAAGGCTATTTGAATAGTTTTAACCTCCAGTAGGTGTACCAATGTACAAACACGCCGACCGCTTTTTCGCCAAGCTATTTAGCACACTTCCTTTGGTGTGCCGCACGCTTAAGTCCTAAGAGGCATTTCCAATGAATGATGCTAGTTAAGAGTCGCGATAACCCGAAGGTAGGAGACACTGCCCACCAAGCAATCATGGGTGCTCTTTCCTTATAAAACAGCTTTTACTCACCATGACCCACAACTAACACCTCCCAAAGTATTTTAGCCAAGAGGGGTTCCCAATACTCGTGTGGTTAGCACGCATAAGCGCTTGGCTTAGTGGCACAAGTAACTCGGTCCTTGGGGACCCAGGCACCATTCCGTTCACACCCAACAAATCACACCAACATCCATTGTGCCCAAGTCAACAACAATTTTGTTTTCATGTTTGTTTTATTTGTTTACAAAGTAACAAAGCACAAGATGGACTGTAACATCCCAAATGTATAATCAGGGTTATTCAAGTATAATTATATGTGTAGAAATTAAAACTTTTTCTCACAACTTGAAAACCCTTACAATCTCATGTAATTCTTGTCCAAGAGTTGTGTAAACCAAGAACACAAAGCTCTTGTTGACCAAAAGTCAAATTCATTTTCCAATTCTCTCAAATCTTGTGCCAAACAATTGGAAAGTATCTTCCTTGGTCCTAAAACTGAGGTGGGACCCTCTGAAAAATATCACAAGTTGTAAAACTAGTTTGATAATTTTGGAGGTAAATGAATCATTGAACAACCTTAATGAAATTCCTGAGAAAAATGCATTGCATAATAACCTCTGGAAAATTTATGTAAGGTTAATCATGTTGTCAGCTAGCTCCAGTTAAAATCTTATGAATTTTGGAGTTCATTTGCTATCTCAAACAATTTTGCCAAGTCTTAGCTGTTAGAAAATTAAATTTAAAACAGTAGCATCGTTCCTTGGGCCGAGCCAGACTCAAACCCGGGTCCAGCCCAACCCCATCTCGACCTCCTTTCCCATTTGATGAGGTCGAGCTGCTGGATCCAATCCAACCGCCACGACCTCCCTCAACCAAGGCCCCCAGACCTCCCCATTCGAGGTCCTCTTGACCTCGTGGACCTCCTCGTCAACGTGGGCGCCGACCTCCCTACCTCATCAGTCATAGCCTGGATCAAAGATCCACCGCCACGACCTCCCCGTGTTAAACCTCAAAGGACCTCCTCGTGGTGAAGCCATCGCAGCGAGGTCATCCCACCTATGTGAGGTCTTGGCCCTTGATTCAAGATCCGCGCCCCGACCTCCCTCACCGTTAAACTAAGCAAGTCCACATCCCACCCACGTGAGGTCACGCCATTGATCAAAATCCATGGTCACGACCTCCTCCTCCCAATCTAACTGCCGACCTCCTTTGCACTCATTTTGAGGTCGAGCCGCTGGATTTACATCCAAAGGCCACGACCTCCTCTCAAAAACATCACAACAAGGTCCTCCCGCTTGTTGAGGTCATAGCCCTTGATCCAAATTGAGGGCTAAGACCTCCCTTCGCATGCAGCGATCGACCTCCCCATCGTCAAGGCTGCTTGATTTACATCCAAAGGCCAGACCTCCCCTCATGTCTTTTCGATCGCAAGGCGTTAAGTCCTCACCGAGGTCCGCACTGCTGGAGGGAGATCCAACGCCTTGGACCTCTGTCCCATTTCCCACGCATGCTTTCATGACACGAAATCGAGGGCCACGACCTCCCCATCTTGATCGTGTGGCTGGGACCTCCACCCACCACTTAAAACGAACGGTTCAAAACTCTCATCCGATGGCCAGACCTCTCCTGTGTCTTATCCAACGCCACTAAGACCTCCCCCGTTTTTCTCCTTCTCGGCCACGGCAAGCTCGAAAGCAGCATTTATTGCGTGTCCGCACATGAGGTACACTTCATCAACTCTTGCCGACCAAGATTTAATGCAGTCACCTTCCGCCTCCCCGCCCACACAGTTCGCACCTTGTCAACCTTATGTCTTGTCCAAGCCATGGACCTCCCATGGGCCAAGCTCACCATGAGCTTGGGCTGGTCCACAACCTCCTGTGCCCTTAGTATAAAGCCTCCCCACCGTGTTGGCTTCCTTTGCACACCTTTGTTCCTTGGCTTACACCCTCAGGCCGTGAGCTTTAAACCACCAAAGCTTCCTTGGTCGCCATTGCCGGAGCTTGAAGCTCCTCGTGGACAAGGGTCACCGGAGTTTTTTCTCCTTTTCTAAGCTTCTTTTGTGCCATTCCTCCGGGACCAAGTCCTAACTTGAATTGGTTTGGGCAATTTACAGAGGTGGACAAAGTGGAGCTTGAGTCAAGCTTTGGCCGTGGAGCACCCTTCCTCCCAAGACCGGTCCTCCTTCTCGACCTCCTCAAAGACCTTAGGACCTCCTGTACATCCCCGTAATCCCTTAGTGCCGCACCGTGATGAATGTTTTCATGAGCTTTAGTTTGGCATAAGCTTGTTTGTCGCGCTGAGCTCATTTTTGCTTTTCGGTTTTGCCCGCAAGGTCACCTTCGTCCTCACGGCTCGCCGGCGCTCAAGGCCGCTATTGCCGTTGAGAGAAGGTCCGCGGTGCGCGTGGTTATTGCGAACCGCGGTATTATTAGATCTCGCCGCGAGGTCTACATCGCCGGCGAGAACCAAATATTTGAACACGGGTTTTTGTTTGACGCAACGACAGCTGCTGTTGTCGCTTTTAGGACAAAAGATCCACCGAAGTTAATGCGCTTATCATTGCTCCCATCATTGAATTCATTTGGTGTGTCTTAACTGCCTTAAATCCACCATTTATCGCGCCATTAAGTCCTCCGCCTGACCTCCTCGTGGTCCCGCCAAGATTTAATCTCTTGTCCATAGCGCTGCAGGCAGGCGTGCGCTTAATTTAGCGCCGATTCGACATCCGCACCTCCTCCAAGGAGATCCGAGCGCCCAAGACCTCCTTGGCGCATCTAGCCGGCCCGCACCTCCCTCGAGGTCTCAGGACGTTGAGGACCTCCTCTGGGACCTCCTCGAGGTCATCTCACCGCTGAGGACCTCCCTTTAACTGGTCCGCTCCGACCTCCTTCCATGTTGTGGTCCGTTAGATCTTCCATCTACGGCCATGACCTCCCTCACCTCACAAGATGTGCGTGGTTAGGAGGTCCAGACCTCCGACCTCCCATGTGCATGTGTGTTGTTCTCGGGAGGTCTCGAGCCGCTAGATCTGAGATCTGTGGCTCACGACCTCCCATGTCTTTGTGAATGTTAGGAAGGTCAAGAAATTCTTAAGTATGAACCAAATGAGGTAGACTTTAGAATTTCATATCTTTTTCATTTTAAATCCTTTTGAGGTCATTCAAATTGTGTTAGCTCTGTCTTAAACTTGACTTTAATCCAAAAATGGTTGTAAGTTGAGTTCAGCTCCAGAGCACAGTTTTGCCATAGGTTTTAGTACTCCTTTTGGATAATACACTCAAAATTTAGGTTTAACTTGTAAAACCCATAACTAATGTTCTGTAGGTTATTTTTGAATGAGACCAACTTTGTTAGCTTCCTCTATTAATGAACTCACTGTAAAAATTAGATTTGAGCATATTGCTGTTATAGAAATAAGGACTTGTGCATTATAATTTTGTTCAAGTTCTTGTTTTTGAAAAATTATAGAAAGTGCAATATAGCTCCAAATGGGATGAACTCAATTGTGTTATTCATCTCATGAGGTGCTGGTTTCACAGTAAAAATCTCAGCCTCACCACTTTTCTAGAAAATGTTGCCTCATAATTAAATTAGTGAATAGTGCAGTTTGGTATTTTCAGGGGCTGAGCAGAATTGTTTTGCTCATAACTTTTGCATTAAGAATCCAAATCCATTGGTTCTTGTTGCTAAATTCCCTAAAAATCACCCTCTTACTGCTGTAGAAATTTCAGAGAATTTGGAGTTCGTTTGCTGTGCTGTCTTGTTGTTTTTCGTCGTTTTATCGGTTCTTTATCGTTTTTCCGTTAGGTTTCGACATTTGTGGTGATCCCCAAACGACCCTCCGCAACAAAGTGACCAGCAGCAAGGCAAGCAGTTTGACCATTTCCATCATTGTCCCATTATTTTAAAGCTTAATACTTTGTTTTACTTCTATGTATGCATGCTACTTTGTGTTAATTGTCGCTAGTAATCCTATAGTTGCATAATCTGTAGGAGTTGTTTATCCTCTACTACCAATGAGCCTAGGTTATTCGCTGTGGTTGGAGCTCGTTGGATGAGCTCTTATCACTTAGTAGTTTCGACTTAAACCGCTTAGACATGCTTAGCTATCGGTAGTATTGGCCATCATCGACTTAGTCGATGGTCTTGATCACACAAGTATAATTATTCCTCCTATATGTCCAGCACTTGTGCTTTGATTAATTTGTAAAATCAAAACTGAAAATAAAATGTTGATTTGGACTTGGGCATATTGGATGGATGGTGTGGTTTTTGGAATGTGGTAGTATGCCCGAGTCGTTATGACCGAGTTACTTGCGCCACTGCTCGAAAGCAATATTATGTACAACCACACGAGGGGATATGGGACCCTCTTGACTAAGTACTTTGGGGGTGTTAATTATGAGCTGGTTGGTGGGTATGTTTTAATAAAATGTGTATGTGTAGTGTTGGGAGGGAGCATTGGCAGGCTGTTAGGCTGTCTAATGTGTCCTTGTCCCGTGGGTTCTTGCTCGAATTAGCATCGCCCATTGGAAATGTCTCAGAGGACTTAGCCGCGCCGCATACCAAAGGTAGTGTGCCTAAAGGAAAGGCGGTCTGGCGTGTGGGTACATTGGTACACCCTCGCAGGATAAAACTATTCAATAGCCTCGCCCTAGGTTATGGACACGCCGAAACGCCTCAGAAGAACTAGACTACAACTTTTAATTAAAACTTGACATGGTTGGTATGAGTGGGTAATTCATACTATTGTTGTGGTGGCTATTGGGTTAGTCACTTCCTGTGATTGTTCTTGTTGTTGTTATTATGTTATTATTATGCGTTGTTATTTCAACAAGTAAAAATGCTTTGTCAAATTGCCTTAAATCTATTATGTTATTGCAAATGGAACTTGCTTTATGCTAAATGTAAGTCCAAAGCTCCATCCACTTAATTAAAGCTTGCATGTAGCTAAATTATAGTTCTGTTATCTTACATCGTCAGTTTTTGCAGTACAATAAACAAGTTATTGTACTCATTTGCTTTGCTTAACAACCTTGTTGCAGAGGATTGAGGTGAGCTCCAAGAGCCTTACTGCGTGCCACGTGTTGCGCTTTCTTCGACGACTAGCTTGGCGGTCCTACGATGCCTAGGGTTAAGGCACACCGATTGGCTTTTGTGTTATAGCCATCTTTATGGCACTTTTGCTTCCGCTGTGTATTCTTGTAACTTATTGCTATTTGGCCTAAGGGCCCTCTTTGTAGTAGCTATTCCATATTAATATTAACTTCGGTTTGTTGCTTATGTTCTATGTGTTGTATGGAATTGATATATTCTTTTGTTGTGAGGTATGTATACTGCATTCGGGAGTATACATCTCTCGAGACCGAAGTTTATTCGGTTGATAATACTAGGTCAATTGATGACTAAGTATTATGAGCCTAATAAATGTCTGGTCTCACAAAAGTTGGTATCGAGCCGTTATGACCGTAGTAACACAAGCTTGGTCGTTTTAAGATATTTTGGAAAACCTATTTTCAAAGTATAAACGAGATTTGAAAGCTTAAGAAAATTCTCAGATTTTACTCCTCATCTACCTTAGCTTTCTTCTCATCTCACTCTAATTTGAGTTTTGAAAGTTGTTTTCTCTCTTCTCTTCTACAAAATAGTCATTATCGATTAATTGGGTTTTGGGTAACATATGAGAGTTCTAAATTGATGTCTTGGCTACCTTCTTGGTGAAGAATAGAAGTATTTGAAGGCTAAACTCAAATCTGAAAATTCTGGACAGCAAGCAAGCATTTTAGGGCAGCAATGCTTAAGCTAGTAAATGAGGTAGAAAATGAGAGGCTAATCAACTAAAACTTGTGGGAATAAAAGGGTAAGATGTGATACTAGTTAGCTAAGTATCTAACACTTATTTCGCTGCCTTAACCTTGCTCTCTAATAGTTTTAGATCTCATCTTACAATCTGATTTGTAATCTTCCGATCAATTACTCGCTCATTCAATACGGGTTAGTTGAGTTGAGAAGTTGAACCTTGCTTTTGGTGTTTCTTGGCTGTTTGTAGAGTCTTTTAGAAGCTTTTAAAGTTTAATTACTCGTTGTTTTGGCTTTCGCTTAGGGTGATCTTCATTCCCTAGTCGATCGCTTTTGTTTTCTTTAAGGCTTAGTTTTTGGGTCTAGTTGCTAACCAAAATTTCTTGTAACAGATGGCCGGACGACTCAGAGCGGCCAAGGCTAGTCACTGGTCCGGACGAGGAGCTTCTCCTCCTCCCACCATGGCCGAGGTCCTTCTTCAGATTGAGCGCAACCGCCGCGGATGACAGAGAGTTCTATCGACGCCATCGCAAGCAACACCACCGCTCTTACCGGAGCTTCAGATCTGGGCTGTGAATGCCCATCGCCTCGTGGGGTCTTCTTGAGTTCCTTCGCACTCAGCCCCTACCTTTCTCGGCCCGAGGACCTTTGATGCGGACGATTGGCTTCGCTTTGTGGAGCGAAGCCAGATAGCGCAGTGCCAGGAGCACGAGAAGGCGCTGCTCACATCGCACCAACTTGAGGGTGCAGCTTTGTCCCGTGGGAGAGCTATCTCGCCATGCAGCCCGTGAGACCACACCGCCTCTTGGGAGGAGTTTCAGATCGCCTTCCGTCTGGCTCACATCTCGCCGGCTTGATGGAGATCAAGAAGGGGAGTTTCTTGCGCCAAGCAAGGGCGAGCTCACCATGGAGTATGTGTACGAAGTTCAACCATCCGCTCGTTATGCTCTCGAGGATGTGGCCACCGATATGGCCAAGGTGCCAAGTTCAGCGCCGCTTGTCCGAGGAGTCAAGGACAAGCTATCCATTGCCGATTTTCCCGATTTTCAGACCTTGGTCGACAAGGCCATCGTCACGCCGAGCATGCGGCTCGGAGCTTATGGATTCCCGCAAGCGCAAGTGGGAGACCTATAAGACTTCTGTGCCAGCTTCTTCCGCCTCGCTTGAGGCGGCCTCGTGGGTACCACTCTCATTCTTCGGCGCCCGAGGTCACCGCCTCGCCCTCGTCCTTCGCAGCCGTGCCCTGGCCACGCGTCGCCGCCACAGGTGGCCCAAGAACCCGGCGTCGGGTCACATGCTTTCATGCAACCGTAAGGGCATTATGCTAACCAATGCCCTAAGAAGGGCGAGCACTCGCCCCTAATGGAGGACGGGCCAGAGGTGGTGCATCTCAGACCGAAGATCGTCCCGCTACCCAAGGCATGGGTAGTGGTCGCGTCAACGCCATCACCGCAGAGGAGGCTCAGAGGCACCCGACGCCGTACTAGGTACACTTTCGTTAACTCTCACCTCGCCATCGTTTTGTTTGATTCAGAGCATCTCATTCCTTTGTTTTCGAAGTCTTTTGTCTGTTGGAGAGCTTCCTTTCTCTCCATTGTCGGCCCCGCTACTCATTCGCTTCTCCGGTTCGGAGTTGAGAGTCAATCCGAGTGTAGAGATGTCCCTATCGAGATCAAGGCGAGGGTTCTTAGCAAACCTTATCCTTCTCCATTCAATGAGTCTTGATGTGATTCTTGGTATGGATTGGTTGTCTCAAAGACATGGGACAAATCGATTGCGCCAGAAGCTCATCTCTCTGTCTAGTTCTTCCGGCGAAGCAGGTTTGCTTCTCGCCGGTCGCTAGGCCCTCATCTCTTCGCAAGACTTGAAGCGAAGCCCGCCCAGATATTAGCGAAGTCCCAACAGTTTGTGACTTTGTTGATGTCTTTCCCGCGATCTTCCAGGATGCCACCCGCTCGAGACCTCGAGTTTGTCATTGAGTTGGCTCCTGCACCGCCCCTATCTCAAAGAGGCCTTATCGGATGCCACCGAACGAGTTGGTGGAGTTGAAGAAGCGATTAAGCGAGCTGCAAGAGAAGGGTTTCATCCGCCCTAGCTCATCTCCGTGGGGTTGTCCAAAGAATCTTCGTGAAAGAAGAAGGACGTACTTTACGATAAGCGTTGATTACCGCCCACTTAATGAAGTGACGGTAAAGAACAAGTATCCGCTTCTCCGCATTGACGATCTCTTTGATCAATTAACCGGAGCTCGAGTTTTCCAAGATTGATCTCGAGAGTGGGATATCATCGAGTTCAGATTCGCCCGAGGATATTCCAAAGACAAGATTCTCTACTCGCTATGGCTTGTATGAGTATATCGTCATGTCATTCGCTTAACCAATGCTCCCGCCTTTGTTCATGAATCTCATGAATTCGGTATTCATGGAGTATTTGGATAAGTTTGTCGTGGTCTTCATCGATGATATTCTTATCTATTCCAAGGATGATGAGGAACATGATCAAGATCTCGAGGCTTGTGTTAGGCAAGTTACGTGAGCACCACCAGACGCGAAGTTCAAACAAGTGTGCATTCTCGTTGAAGGAAGTGGCTTTTTAGGCCATATTCTTTCAAATAGAGGCGAGCTGCTGATCCTAGCAAGGTCACCGATGTTCTTTCATGGAGTCACCTTCTTGGTCACCGATGTGCGGAGTTTTCTTGGTTTAGCGGGATATTATCGCCGCTTTATCGAGAACTTCTCCAAGATCGCGGGCCGATGACGGAGTTGCTCAAGAAGGACAAGAAGTTCTTGTGGTCCGCCGAGTGTGAGGAAAGTTTCCAATACTCAAGAAGCGTTTGACCACCGCTCCTGTCTTGTTCTTCCCGATATCCATCAAGCTTCGATATCTTTTATGATGCTTCTCGTTGAGGCCTCGGTTGTGTCCTTATGCAAGAAGGCAAGGTAGTGGCCTATGCATCAAGACAATTGAGACCTCATGAACTCAACTACCCTACTCATGATTTGGAGTTGTTGCCGTGATTCATGCACTTAAGATTTGGCGACATTACCTAATCCAGAATCGCTAGAAGTGTATTCGATCACAAAAGCCTCAAGTACTTGTTCACCCAACCCGACCGAACCTCGTGCAAAGGAGATGGTTGGAATTGATCAAGGACTATGATATGGGTATTCACTACCATCCGGCAAGGCTAATGTCGCTGCCGATGCGCTTTAGTCGCAAAGCGCATTGTAATGCCTTAGTGCTCAAGGAGCATTCGCCCTCTCTTCTCGAAGCATTCCAAAGCGCCTCAACTTGGAGATAGTTGAGCATGGATTTCTCGCGCCATGGTTGTGCAACCAACCTTGGTGGATCGGATCAAGTCCGCCAGCAATGGATTTGGGAGTGAGCCACATTAAGGCAAATGTCAAGGCCGAACGACCAAGTGCTTTTCTCGAGGATGAGCATGGTGTTGTGAGGTTCGCAACGCCTTGTGGTTCCAAAGGACATGGAGTTGCGGAATTTGATCCTCCGCTGAAGCCCATGATTCGCTTTTATCCATTCATCCCGGCCACAAAGATGTATCAAGATCTCCGCCGAGATTTTGGTGGACCCGAATGAAGAGGAGATTGCGGTTCGTCGTCGAAAGCGACGATGTCGTCGTGTCAAGGCCGAGCATCGGCGTCAGCCAGATTGCTTCAGCCCTTGCTCGCGCTTGGGAATGGAAGTGGATTCCGCTTAAGATGGACTTTATCACCGGCTCCGCCTAACACCAACGGGAAAGACTCCATTTGGGTTGTCATTGATCGGTTGACTAAAGTAGCGATTTCTTGCCTCGTAAGGGCTAAGATTTCTGTTGGTCAATTGGCCGACCTCTATGTCTCTCGTGATCGTGTGCTTGCACGGTGTGCCCAAGACGATCGTCTCTGATCGTGGTTCTCTTTTCACCTCTCGCTTTTGGCATAGTTTGCAAGAGGCCATGGGAACCCGTTTACCTTTAGCACGGCATTCCACCTCAAACCGATGGTCGACCGAGAGGGTCAACCAGTTTTGGAGGATATGCTTCGTGCTTGTGTCCTTTCCTATGGGAAGCATTGGGAGAAATGCTTGCCATTCGCCGAAGTTTTCTTATAACAATGTTTTCAAAGCCGCCTCGGCATGGCACCTTTTGAGGCCTTGTACGGAGAAAGTGTAGAACCCGTTGAACTGGTCGAGACCGTGAGAGACCTCTCTTTGGCCTCGACTCAATCAATGAGGCCGAGCGCCAAGTTCAAATTTTATTCGCGAGCTGCTGCGCAGCTCAATCCAGCAAAAGAGCTATGCGGATCGCCGCCGACGTGAGTTACGTTTTGAGCCTAATGACTTTGTTTATCTCAAAGTCTCTCCTTTGAAGGGCCATCAACGTTTCGGTGTCAGGGCAGTGGCTCCTCGATATGTCGGTCCCTACCGCATTATCGAGAAGAAGGAGTTGTTGCCTATAAGTTGGAGTTGCCACTGCACTTGCGGGGTACATGATGTTTTCCATGTGTCCCAGCTTAAGAAGTGCCTCCGTGTTCCAACCGAGGAAGCTCCGCTGAAACCCTCGATGTCCGTGAAGATTTGACCTATCGCGAGCACCCCTGCTCGCAGACTCGATGAGTCCGAACGAAGGACAAGGAATAAGACCATCAAGTTCCTTAAAGTTCAGTGGTCAAACCATTCCGAGGATGAGGCTACTTGGGAAAGAGAAGATCGTCTCAAGTGCGGACTATCCATCCTTCTTTATCGAGTGAGCCAAATCTCTGGACGAGATTTTGTTAGGGGGAGATTTTGTAACATCCCAAATGTATAATCAGGGTTATTCAAGTATAATTATATGTGTAGAAATTAAAACTTTTTCTCACAACTTGAAAACCCTTACAATCTCATGTAATTTTGTCCAAGAGTTGTGTAAACCAAGAACACAAAGCTCTTGTTGACCAAAAGTCAAATTCATTTTCCAATTCTCTCAAATCTTGTGCCAAACAATTGGAAAGTATCTTCCTTGGTCCTAAAACTGAGGTGGGACCCTCTGAAAAATATCACAAGTTGTAAAACTAGTTTGATAATTTTGGAGGTAAATGAATCATTGAACAACCTTAATGAAATTCCTGAGAAAAATGCATTGCATAATAACCTCTGGAAAATTTATGTAAGGTTAATCATGTTGTCACTAGCTCCAGTTAAAATCTTATGAATTTTGGAGTTCATTTGCTATCTCAAACAATTTTGCCAAGTCTTAGTGTTAGAAAATTAAATTTAAAACAGAGATCGTTCTCCTTGGCCGAGCCAGACTCAAACCCGGGTCCACCCCAACCCCATCTCGACCTCCTTTCCCATTTGATGAGGTCGAGCCGCTGGATCCAATCCAACCGCCACGACCTCCCTCAACCAAGGCCCCCAGACCTCCCCATTCGAGGTCCTCTTGACCTCGTGGACCTCCTCGGGTCAACGTGGGCGCCGACCTCCCACCTCATCAGTCATAGCCGCTGGATCAAAGATCCACGGCCACGACCTCCCTGTGTGTTAAACCTCAAAGGACCTCCTCGCGGTTGTAAGCCATCGCAGCGAGGTCATCCCACCTATGTGAGGTCTTGGCCCTTGATTCAAGATCCGCGCCCCGACCTCCCTCACCGTTAAACTAAGCAAGTCCACATCCCACCCACGTGAGGTCACGACCATTGATCAAAAATCCATGGTCACGACCTCCTCCTCCCAATCTAACCTGCCGACCTCCTTTGACTCACTTGAGGTCGAGCCGCTGGATTTACATCCAAAGGCCACGACCTCCTCGAAAAACATCACAACAAGGTCCTCCCGCCTTGTTGAGGTCATAGCCCTTGATCCAAATCGAGGGCTAAGACCTCCTTCGCTTTGCAGCGATCGAGACTCCCCATCAGTCGGTGCCGCTGGATTTACATCCAAAGGCCGTGACCTCCCTCATGTCTTTTCGATCGCGTGCGGTTAAGTCCTCACGGAGGTCCGACCGCTGGAGGGAGATCCAACGCCTTGGACCTCTGTCCCATTTCCCACGTTTAGCGCTTTCATGACACGAAATCGGAGGGCCACGACCTCCCCATCCTTGATCGTGTGGCTGGGACCTCCACCCACCACTTAAAACGAACGGTTCAAAACTCTCATCCGATGCCCAGACCTCTCCTGTGTCTTATCCAACGCCACTAAGACCTCCCTCGTTCTTCTCCTTCCTCCGCGCTACTGGCAAGCTCGAAAAAGGCATTTATTATGGTTTGCACATGAGGTACACTTCATCAGCTCTTGCCGACCAAGATTTAATGTGTGTCACCTTCCGCCTCCCCGCCCACACAGCCTCGCACCTTGTCAACCTTGTGTCTTGTCCAAGCCATGGACCTTCCATGGGCCAAGCTCACCATGAGCTTGGCTGGTCCACAACCTCCTGTGCCCTTAGTATAAAGCCTCCCCACTGCGTGCTGCTGGCTTCCTTTGCACACCTTTGTTCCTTGGCTTACACCCCTGTCTTTGTGAGCTTTAAACCACCAAAGCTTCCTTGGTCGCCATTGTTGGAGCTTGAAGCTCCTCGGTGGACAAGGGTCACCGGAGTTTTTTCTCCTTTTCTAAGCTTCTTTTGTGCCATTCCCTCGGGACCAAGTCCTAACTTGAATTGGTTTGGGCGATACAGAGGTGGACAAAGTGGAGCTTGAGTCAAGCTTTGGCCGTGGAGCACCCTTCCTCCCCAAGACCGGCCCTCCTTCCTCGACCTCCTCAAAGACCTTAGGACCTCCTGTACATCCCCGTAATCCCTTAGTGCCGCACCCAGATGAATGTTTTCATGAGCTTTAGTTTGGCATAAGCTTGTTTGTCGCGCTGAGCTCATTTTTGCTTTTCGGTTTTGCCCGTATGGTCACCTCTGTCTCTCTCGGCCGCGGCGCTCAAGGCCGCTATTGCCGTTGAGAAGGTCCGCGGTGCGCGTGGTTATTGCGAACCAACGGTATTATTGATCTCGCCGGCGAGGTCTACATCGCCATGAGAACCAAATATTTGAACACGGGTTTTGTCGGATGCAACGACAATGTGTTGTCGCTTTTAGGACAAAAGATCCACCGAGTTAATGCGCTTATCATTGCTCCCATCATTGAATTCATTTGGTGTGTCTTAACTGTCTTAAATCCACCATTTATCGCGCGCCATTAGTCCTCCATGACCTCCTCGTGGTCCCGCCAAGATTTAATCTCTTGTCCATAGCGCTGCGTGCGTAAGCGTGCGCTAATTCTAGCGCCGATCTCGACATCCGCACCTCCTCCAAGGAGATCTGGAGCGCCCAAGACCTCCTTGGCGCATCTAGCCGCCTGCACCTCCTCGGAGGTCTCGTGGACATTGAGGACCTCCTCTGGGTCCTCCTCGAGGTCATCTCACCGCTGAGGACCTCCCTTTAATCTGGTCCGCTCCGACCTCCTTCCATGTTGTGGTCCGTTAGATCTTCCATCTACGGCCATGACCTCCTCACCTCGCAAGATGTGTGGGTTAGGAGGTCCAGACCTCTGGACCTCCCATGTGCATGTGTGTTGTTCTCTCGGGAGGTCTGAGCCGTTAGATCTGAGATCTGTGGCTCACGACCTCCCATGTCTTTGTGAATGTTAGGAAGGTCAAGAATTCTTAAGTATGAACTGAAATGAGGTAGACTTTAGAATTTCATATCTTTTTCATTTTAAATCCTTTTGAGGTCATTCAAATTGTGTTAGCTCTGTCTTAAACTTGACTTTAATCCAAAAATGGTTGTAAGTTGAGTTCAGCTCCAGAGCACAGTTTTGCCATAGGTTTTAGTACTCCTTTTGGATAATACACTCAAAATTTAGGTTTAACTTGTAAAACCCATAACTAATGTTCTGTAGGTTATTTTTGAATGAGACCAACTTTGTTAGCTTCCTCTATTAATGAACTCACTGTAAAAATTAGATTTGAGCATATTGCTGTTATAGAAATAAGGACTTGTGCATTATAATTTTGTTCAAGTTCTTGTTTTTGAAAAATTATAGAAAGTGCAATATAGCTCCAAATGGGATGAACTCAATTGTGTTATTCATCTCATGAGGTGCTGGTTTCACAGTAAAAATCTCAGCCTCACCACTTTTCTAGAAAATGTTGCCTCATAATTAAATTAGTGAATAGTGCAGTTTGGTATTTTCAGGGCTGAGCAGAATTGTTTTGCTCATAACTTTTGCATTAAGAATCCAAATCCATTGGTTCTTGTTGCTAAATTCCTAAAAATCACCCTCTTACTGCTGTAGAAATTTCAGAGAATTTGGAGTTCGTTTGCTGTGCTGTCTTGTTGTTTTTCGTCGTTCTTATCGGTTCTTTATCGCTTTTTCCGTTAGGTTTCGACATTTGTGGTGATCCCGCAAACGACCCTCCGCAACAAAGTGACCAGCAGCAAGGCAAGCAGTTTGACCATTTCCATCATTGTCCCATTATTTTAAAGCTTAATACTTTGTTTTATTTCTATGTATGCATGCTACTTTGTGTTAATTGTCGCTAGTAATCCTATAGTTGCATAATCTGTAGGAGTTGTTTATCCTCTACTACCAATGAGCCTAGGTTATTCGCTGTGGTTGGAGCTCGTTGGATGAGCTCTTATCACTTAGTAGTTTCGACTTAAACTGCTTAGACATGCTTAGCTATCGGTAGTATGGGCCATCATCGACTTAGTCGATGGTCTTGATCACACAAGTATAATTATTCCTCCTATATGTCCAGCACTTGTGCTTTGATTAATTTGTAAAATAAAAACTGAAAATAAAATGTTGATTTGGACTTGGGCATATTGGATGGATGGTGTGGTTTTTGGAATGTGGTAGTATGCCTGAGTCGTTATGACCGAGTTACTTGCGCCACTGCTCGAGCAATATTATGTGCTAACCACACGAGGGGATATGGGACCTCTTGACTAAGTACTTTGGGGGTGTTAATTATGAGCTGGTTGGTGGGTATGTTTTAATAAAATGTGTATGTGTAGTGTTGGGAGGGAGCATTGGCGGGCGGTTAGGCTGTCTAATGTGTCCTTGTCCCCGTGGGTTGCGGCTCAGAATTAGCATCGCCCATTGGAAATGTCTCAGAGGACTTAGCTGCGTGCGGCATACCAAAGGTAGTGTGCCTAAAGGAAAGGCGGTCTCGGCGGTGGGTACATTGGTACACCCCGCAGGATAAAACTATTCAATAGCCTCGCCCTAGGTTATGGACACGCCGAAACGCCCTGAAGAACTAGACTACAACTTTTAATTAAAACTTGACATGGTTGGTATGAGTGGGTAATTCATACTATTGTTGTGGTGGCTATTGGGTTAGTCACTTCCGTGATTGTTCTTGTTGTTGTTATTATGTTATTATTATGTTGTTATTTCAACAAGTAAAAATGCTTTGTCAAATTGCCTTAAATCTATTATGTTATTGCAAATGGAACTTGCTTTATGCTAAATGTAAGTCCAAAGCTCCATCCACTTAATTAAAGCTTGCATGTAGCTAAATTATAGTTCTGTTATCTTACACGTCAGTTTTGCGTAGTACAATAAACAAGTTATTGTACTCATTTGCTTTGCTTAACAACCTTGTTGCAGAGGATTTGAGGTGAGCTCCAAGAGCCTTACTTCGTGCCATGTGTTGCGCTTTCTTCGACGACTAGCTTGGCGGTCCCACGATGCCTAGGGTTAAGGCACACTGATTGGCTTTGTGTTATAGCCATCTTTATGGCACTTTTGCTTCCGCTGTGTATTCTTGTAACTTATTGCTATTTGGCCTAAGGGCCCCTCTTTTGTAGTAGCTATTCCATATTAATATTAACTTCTGGTTTGTTGCTTATGTTCTATGTGTTGTATGGAATTGATATATTCTTTTGTTGTGAGGTATGTATACCGCATTCGGGAGTATACATCTCTCGAGACCGAAGTTTATTCGGTTGATAATACTAGGTCAATTGGATGACTAAGTATTATGAACCTAATAAATGTCGGGTCTCACATGGACATAAAGGAATAATAATTTTAGTGTGATCAAGGTCATCGACATAATGTCGACAACCGCCCATTTCTACCGTTATCTAAGCATTGCTAAGCAAATCAAAACGTATCTACTAAGTGATGAGAGCTCATCCAATGAACTCCACATCACAGCAAGTAATCCTAGGCTTAGTAGTAGAGGATGGACATTTACCTACAGATTATGCATCTATAGGATCACTAGCTTATATTTCAACACAAAGTAGCAATGCATACATACAAGTAAAACAATATATTAGACTTTAAAGTAGTGGGACAATATGGATATGATCAAACTGCTTGCCTTGCTGGTTTTGCTCAAGAAGTTGCTGAGGATCACTCACGGGTCAACACACTCGCCAACACCTAATCGAAAAGGCTTAAAAGAATCGATAAGAACGATTTAAAACGATAAAGACAGCATAGCAAACCAATTCCAATTGCTCTGAAATTTCTACAGAAGCAAGTGGATAATTTTTAAGGAATTTAGCAATAAGAACCAATTGATTTGGATTCTCAATGCAAAAGTTATGAGCAAAACAAATCTGCTCAGCCCTAAAAATACCAAACTGCTACTATTCACAAATTAATTATTTGGCAACATTTTCTAGAGAGGTGGTGTTACTGAGATTTTTACTGTAAATACAGCACCTCATGAGATGAATAACACAATTGAATTCACCTCATTTGGAGCTATTATGCATGTTCTATAATTTTTCAAAGAGAAGAACTTGAACAAAATTAAAATACATAAGTAAACTTTTGGAAACCATAACTTGATCAAAACTAATTTTACAGTAAATTTATTAGTAGAGGAAACCAACAAAGTTGGTTTCACTCAAAAATAGATTACAGAGAAATAGTAATGTATTTTACAAGTTAGATGGATTTTTAATATAGCAATTAAGGCCTACACATGTTTATATCTATTCCGAGATTTTTCTGTAGCTATATCAAGATTAAAACCATTTTTACTTTAAAGTTTAGGTAATAACAGAATTAACAAAATTGATTTCAACTAAAAAGGAGTTAAAATGAATTTGTTATGCATTCTTCAATTTATCCGAATTTTTAATACATTTAATAAAGTCGAAAGGAGTAAAACTGATTTTTCATATTTTCTAGAGCCATATCAATCTTGAAACTATTTTTAGATTAAACTTTAGTTCATAATGGAATTATTAAAAGTGGAATCAACTGAAAAAGAAATATTATGAAATAGTTATACCTTTTCAAAGTTCATTGCAATTTCGGTTGTAAAATAAATCCTCGAATTAAATGAAACTCCCGCAAAGAATTACGGCGTGGCCCGATCTGGGCCGCAGATCGGGAAAGGAATGGCCCACAGCGCGGCCATCACAGTGCACGCGAGATCGGAATGGCAACGCACCGTTGATATCGAGATCAATCTACCGATTCACCGGTTCGAGGGTCCGAACGGCCCAATGAATCCTGGCCGTTGATTTGGAAAAGGAGGGCCGAGATTGAAAGCGCGTTCGGAGTGGTCCGAACGGCCCAACGTACTGGAGCCGTAGATCTCGCGATGGAGGGTTGAGAGCGATGGACGTTGGACGGTACGAACGGCCCATCGATCTCAGCCACTAATCCCAAAATGGACGGCTAAGGTTGATCGCGCCGATCGCAACTGAACAGGGTTTGCTGACAACAGGGCCCCACAAGTCAGTGACGCCAGGTCACGCGAGGGTTGGCCAACGCACGCGCACAGTGCACGCGGCCCCACTTGTCAGCGACAGAGACTCACAGGGTGATTTAAGTGCACAGTGAACATGGGTCCACATGGCAGCGACAGCGGGGCCCGTTGGAGTTAAACGCGCACATGGTGTTTTAATTAAACGCGGGCCCCACAAACGAGTGACTGCTTAAGACGTTACGGACACATTAATTCACTAAGCAATGATTAGAACTTAATGACGGTCATTAAGGTGTCCTAAATACGGCAACGCCGCCCTGTTTACGCCCGACAAATTCTCCGACGCGTTCAACGGTGGCTCGCCGGCGAGTCACGCCACCGTAGAGCAAACCGTGGGCACCTACAGGTGCGCAATAGCGACGCGCACCTGCTGGTACCACCCACATCTCTGGTGAGGGCCCGGAGCGGCGGCGCGACGGCGAGGTGTGGCGGTGCAACGCGCGGGAACAAAGGCAAAGAAGGAAAGCTCCGCAGCAAGGTCATTCAGCGGGTGCCCGAGCTACTAGAAGCTATAAGGGACCAACCTGAGTGACGCGGAGGAACGAAGGACGCTTGAACAGCTCCGGCGACGAAGCTCCGTGGCGGCGACAATGGCGGCAACGTGGCGAAGCTGCCCTGAGCCAAAAGAAGGAGCCCGCGTCATCAAAATGGGTTCTATACCTCCCACTGATGCTACCCGAGAAAGGAATTGGAGGGACAAAGACTCACCGGACTTGGAGACGATGAATGAGTTGTGCGGCCGAAAATGGGGAATTGACAATTCAGCTTCACCCTGTAGAGATGAATCCAAATTAAGTGAGGGATTTACTCAGAGGGTAGAGGGTGACTCGAGCAAAAATAAAGAAAGGAGAACCACAGAGTACCGCCTTCCTTGGAGCTTGAAGCTCGGCAATGGCGGCCGAAGCGATTTTGGCGACTTGAGCTCTAACCAGCGGAGTGGGTGCTAGCTAGGGCTCACTGGTGCGTAAAGAAAGCCAAGGGAGGAAGCTAGGGAGCTTAAGTAGCGGGGATGGCAGAGAGCAACGGAAGGAGCCTCGGGTTCCTTTGATCGCCTGGAGCACCGAGGGTGACGGGAGCAGGTAAACCGACGACTTACGGGGGCGGTGCACGACGGGAAATTAATGCGTTGCAGAGGGAGACCCGTTGAGGCCTGCACCGAGGTGACCTGATGCTGCGCCCCACTCCATTGCTCTGCCCATGGCGCAAGGCGTGGTAGGGCGGGAGGAGGACGACGACTTAGTACCGTCCGACGGTATCAAGGCCTTGAGACGAGATCGACAGGGGCCAAGGGTTGCATAACGTGGGCCGCCCGATTAGAATCTAACGGCCCAAGGCGCGGTACCGTTAGTTGGTTGGGTCGAGCCAAAGTGGCTCGAGCCCGAGTAACAGTACTGACCCTTTTGAATTGAAAAAGAAGCTGAGATTTTGCAGATTTAATTGAGGTATCAAAACAACTCCAAAATTTATGAAAATTTAACTGGAGCTTGCTGACACAATGATTAACCCCCCATAAAATTTCCAGAGGTTTTTGTGCATTGCAGTTTTCTCAAGAAATCCCAGAAGGTTAACAGCTAGGGTTAGACCAGCTTTGACTTGGTTTGACTTGCCTCCAAAACTATTCAAATAATTTCTAAAAATTATGAGAAAATTCAGAGGTGCTGCAAGTCACCCAAAGAACCCAGGAAAATTATTTACAAGGGTTTGGCAAAAGATCTTTAGTAAGGAGGTTTTTGACTTGAGTCAATTGGAGACTTTGATTTTTGAGTTTTAATTTTCCATAATTCCTTTACAAGAATTACAGATTTGGTCAAGTACTTCCAAATGAAGAAAAAGTTTTAATTTCTACTCATTTTCTTACATTTGAAACACAAACCTAAATTTGGGATGTTACAAAACCTCCCCTCCTTACAAAAATCTCGTCCCGAGATTTGGCTCACTCGGTAAAGAAAGATGGATAGTCCGCACACAGATGATCTTCCCTTTCCCAAGTTGCCTCATCCTCAGAATGGTTTGACCACTGAACTTTAAGGAACTTGATCGAACGATTTCTAGTTCTTCGTTCAGCCTCTTCGAGTATGCGAACAGGGTGCTCGCGATAGGTCAAATCTGGTTGGACGTCAAGAGTTTCCAACGGAGCTTCCTCAGTTGGAACACGGAGGCACTTCTTCAACTGGGACACATGGAACACATCATGTACCCCCTCAAGTGCAGCAGGCAACTCCAACTTATAGGCAACAACTCCTTTCTTCTCGATAACGCGGTAGGGACCGACATATCGAGGAGCTAACTTGCCCTTGACGCCGAAACATTGATGGCCCTTCAAAGGAGAGACCTTGAGGTAAACAAAGTCATTAGGCTCAAAACTCAACTCACGACGACGGCGATCCGCATAGCTCTTTTGCCTGGATTGAGCTGTGCGAAGACGCTCGCGAATCAACTGAACCTGACTCTCGGTCTCATTGATCGAGTCCGCAACAAAGAAAGGTCTCTCGCCGGTCTCAGACCAATACAACGGGGTTCTACATTTTTTCCCGTATAAGGCCTCGAAAGGTGCCATACCGAGACTGGCCTGAAAACTGTTGTTGTAAGAAAACTCGGAGAATGGCAAGCATTTCTCCCAATGCTTCCCATACGAAAGAACACAAGCACGAAGCATGTCTTCCAAAACTTGGTTGACCCTCTCGGTCTGACCATCAGTTTGGGGATGATATGCTGAGCTAAAAGCAAGACGAGTTCCCGTAGCCTCTTGCAGACTATGCCAAAAACGAGATGTGAATAGAGATCCACGATCCGACACAATCGTCTTTGGCACACCGTGCAAACTCACGATGCGGGCTATGTAAAGCTCCGCCAAAAGACCTACCCGAAGGTTAGTCTTAACGGGAAGGAAATGTGCCACCTTAGTCAATCGATCGATGACGACCCAAATGGCATCATTCTTCTTCGGGGATGTGGGTAGACCGGTGATGAAGTCCACACCGATCGAATCCCACTTCCACTCTGGCACTGGCAAAGGCTAAAGCAGACTGGCTGGTCGCTGATGTTCGGCCTTCACACGACAACATACATCGCACTTGGCAACGAACTTGGCAATTTCCCTCTTCATGCGGGTCCACCAAAATCCCTGACGGAGATCCTGATACATCTTCGTGGCCCCGGGATGAATGGACAAGGGAGAATCATGGGCTTCGCGGAGAATCAAGTCCTGCAAATCCATGTCCTTTGGAACCACCAGGCGCTGTCCGAACCTCACAACACCATGCTCATCCTCAGAGAAGCACTTGGCTGTTCCGTCCTTGACATTCTGCCTGATTCGGGTCACTCCCGCATCCGATTGCTGAGCGACCTTGATCCGATCCACCAAGGTTGGTTGCACAACCAAGGTAGTGAGGAATCCATGCTCAACAACCTCCAAGTTGAGGCGCTGAAACTCCTCCAGAAGAGAGGGCTGATGCTCCTTGAGCAACAAGGCATTACAATGCGCTTTATGACTAAGCGCATCGGCAACGATATTAGCCTTGCCCGGATGGTAGTGAATACCCACATCATAGTCTTTGATCAATTCCAACCATCTCATTTGCCTAAGGTTCAGATCTAGCTGGGTGAACAAATACTTCAAGCTTTTGTGATCCGAATACACTTCACAACGATTACCGATAAGGTAATGTCGCCAAATCTTAAGTGAATGAATCACAGCAGCTAGCTCCAAGTCATGGGTAGGATAGTTGAGTTCATGAGGTCTCAATTGCCTTGATGCATAGGCCACTACCTTGCCTTCTTGCATAAGGACACAACCGAGGCCTCGACGAGAAGCATCGCAATAGATATCGAAGCTTCGATGGATATCGGGAAGAACGAGAACGGGAGCGGTGGTCAAACGCTTCTTGAGTATTTGAAAACTTTCTTCACACTCAGCGGACCACACGAACTTCTTGTCCTTCTTGAGCAACTCCGTCATCGGCTTTGCGATCTTGGAGAAGTTCTCGATAAAGCGACGATAATATCCCGCTAAACCGAGAAAACTCCGCACATCGGTTACCGAACGGGGCTGACTCCAGGATAGCACATCGCTGACCTTGCTAGGATCAACGGCTACGCCTCCTGCTGAAAGCACACGGCCCAAGAAGGCCACTTCCTTCAACCAGAAAGCGCACTTGCTGAACTTTGCACACAGCTGGTGCTCACGCAGGTTGCCCAGAACAAGCTTCAGATGCTCGGCATGTTCCTCATCGTTCTTGGAGTAGACAAGGATATCATCGATGAAGACCACAACGAACTTATCCAAATACTCCATGAACACCGAATTCATGAGGTTCATGAACAAGGCAGGATCATTGGTCAAGCCGAACGACATGACGGTGTACTCGTACAAGCCATAACGAGTAGAGAAAGTCGTCTTGGGAATATCCTCAGGTCGGATACGAACTTGATGATATCCCACTCTCAAATCAATCTTGGAGAAAACCTGGGCTCCAGATAACTGATCGAAGAGATCATCGATGCGGGGCAAAGGATACTTGTTCTTGACTGTCACTTCGAGCGAACGATAATCGACGCACATGTGCAAAGTACCGTCCTTCTTCTTAACGAAGATAGCCGGAAAACCCCACGGAGATGAGCTAGGGAAAATGAAACCCTTCTCTTGAAGCTCATTAAGTTGCTTCTTCAACTCCACCAACTCGTTCGGTGGCATCCGGTAAGGCCTCTTCGAAATCGGGGCGGTACCAGGAGCCACTCGATAACGAACTCGAGATCATGAACTGGTGGCATCCCAGGCAGATCCTCGGGAAAGACATCCATGAAGTCGCATACCGTTGGGACTTCACGAATATCCAGAGCTGGCTTCGCTTCAAGTGCGAAGAGATGAGGGCTGACGACTTTGGTAAAAGCTTAACTCGCCACGGATGGATCGGTAAGATAGATGAACTTCCGGCCACAATCGATTTGCCCCATGTGCTGAGACAACCAATCCATGCCCAGAATCACATCTAAGCTCGCTGCTTTGAGGAGAATAAGACTTGCTACAAATCTTACACCCTCAATCTCGATAGGAACATCCCTACACTCCAAATCAGCTCTCAACTCCGATCCGGGAGAGCGAATGAGCAACGGGACCAATAGAGGAGCAACCAAAAGATCACTAACAGCAGCAAAAGACTGAGATACAAAAGAATGAGATGCTCCAGAATCGAATAAAACAGTAGTAGGATGGGAGTTAACAAGAAGCGTACCCAAAACGACGTCAGGTGCCTCCTGTGCCTCCTCAGCAGAGATGGCGTTGACGCGACCGCTACCCACGCCTTGGGCTACGGGGACAATCTTCTGATCCTGAGAAGATCCACCACCTTGCCGCGTCCTCCATTAGGGACGAGGGCTGCTCCAGATCTTCTTAGGGCAATTATTTGCATAATGGCCCTTCGGTGCTTGGCGAAGCAAGTGATGTTGAAGCTGGAGTTGTTACGGGCCACGGATCGACTTCGCAGTGCACGGATCGGGCACGGCCGAAGGATGAGGGGCAGGCCGCAACCTCGGGGTACTGCCCGATGATGATACCCCGAGACCGACCGAGCGAGAAGAACTGGCCCTGGACGACTTATGGGACTCGCACTTGCGCTTGCGGGAATCCATAAGCTCCCTACCCGAATGCTCAGCGACGATGGCCTTATCGACCAAGGTCTAGAAATCCGGGAAGTCGACGATGGATAGCTTATCCTTAAGCTCCTCAGACAAGCCACCCCTGAACTTTGCCTGCTTGGCCATATCAGTGGCCACATCCTCGGGAGCATAACGAGCCACATGGTTGAACTCGTACACATACTCCTAACCGAAGCCACGCCCCGCTTGAGGGCGAGAAACTCCTGCTTCTTGATGTTCATCAAGCCGGCAGGGATATGAGAACGACGGAAGGCAGTACGAAACTCCTCCCAAGTGACGGTGTGGTCTGCGGGCTGCATGGCGAGAAAACTCTCCCACCATGACAAAGCTGCACCCTCCAGCTGGTGCAATGCAAACAGCGCCTTCTCGTGCTCCTGGCACTGCGCGATGCTGAGCTTCCGCTCCACCAGACGAAGCCAGTCGTCCGCATCGAGCGGGTCCTTAGACCTGGAAAAGGTGGGGGGCTGGGTACAAAGAAACTCAGCGAGGCCCCCATGAGGCTGATGTCCACTCCCTTGCCTGGATCCTGAAGCACCGGTAAGGGCTGAGGTGTTGCGCGCGATGACGTCCAGTAGCACCCTCCTATCATCCGCACGGTTGCGCTCTATCTGAAGAAGAACCTCGGCCATGGTCGGAGGAGGAGGAAGCTCCTCGTCCGGACCAGCTGCCTGGCCTTGGCCACTACGAGTACGACCGCCATCCTGTTACGATGAAATTTGGTTAGCAACTAGACCCGCAAAACAAAATCTCAACGAAAGCGAATAAGCTAACGACTAGGGGAATGGAATATCACCCTAATCGAAGGCTAAAACAGCAAGTAAATGGACTTTAAAACCTCCAAAAGACACTAAAAACAGCAAGGATAACTTAAGAAATAAGCTCAACTTCTCTATGCAATTATCCCGTATTGAATGAACGAGTAATTGGTTGAGAAGACAAAATTTCAGCAAGCTATTTTAGCTCTAATTCTACTCGAAAGCAAGGTTAAACCAGCGAAATACTTGTTAGATACTTAGCTAACTAGTATCACATCTTACCCTTTTATTCCCACAAGTTTTAGTTGATTTAACCTCTCATTTTCTACTTTAATCACTAGCTTGAGCTTCCTGCCCTAAAAAGCTTGCTTGCTGTCCTAAAATTCCAGATTTGAATTCCAGCTCCAAATACTTCCATTCTTCACCAAAAGACAATCAAGACTTCAATTTTAGAACTCTCATAAATTTCTCCAAAACCAGTGTTATCGTTTAATTGGGTTTATCTTTTGAAAGAAGGAGAGGGAAAACAACTTTTAAAACTCAAATTAGAGTGAGATGAGAAAAGAAAGCTAAGATAGGTAAGGAGTAAAAGTAGAGACTTTACTTAAGCTTTCATAAACCATTTGACCTTTTGAAGATAAGTTTTTCAAAATACCCTAAGGATGACCAAGCTAGGGTTTCTATGGTCAGTATGGCTCTGATACCAACTTTGTGAGGACCCCGGTTTATTAGGTTTGTAATACTTAGTCAACCATTGACCCTAGTATCACAAACATAATAATTCGTGTCTTCGAGATATGTATACTTCCCAGAATGCAGTATACATACCCCTTTACAAAATCATGCATCAATTCCATTCAAGACATAGAACCAAGCACGAACTAGAATAAAAGACATACACATATAGAGTTATTACAAAAGGGGTCGACCGGCCAATTACACTAATAAAAGTAACACAGCGGAAGCATCATGCCATAAGATGGCGATAAGCAAAAGAGAGCCACAAGGTTTGCCTTTAGCCCACAAGGCAACCAACCAAGACGCCTAGCTCGATTCCCAACCGCAGCACATCTCACAGAAGTAACGCCCTTTGGGCCCTACCTCCTCTGCAACAAGGTTATGAAGCAAAGCAAATGAGTACAAATAATGTACTTGCAAGACTGACGTGTAGTATAACAGAACTATAGTTTAACTACATGCAAGCTTTATTTAGTGGATGAGGCTTTGGACTTATTTTAGCATAAAGCAAGTTTTCAATTGCAATATTTAAATAGGTTCCAAAGCAGATTTGCAATTCATTTTTAATTTGCAAGAACAACGAGACAAGTAACAATATAACAATAGATAGACAACAACAATCCTGGAAGTGACTAACCCAGTAGCCACCACAACAATAGCATGAACATCCATTCATACCAACCCATCAAGTTTTAGTTAAATGTTGTAGTCTAGTTCTTGCCCGACCTTACCAAGCATGTCCATAACCTAGGACGAGGCTATTCGAATAGTTTTAACCCTGCAGGGGTGTATAATGTACCCACACGTCAGACCGCCTTTTCGCCAAGCTATTTAGCACACTTCCTTTGGTGTGCCAGCACGGCTAAGTCCTACGAGGCATTTCCAATGAATGATGCTAGTTAAGAGTCGCGATAACCCGGAAGGTAGGAGACACCGGCCTAGCCGAAGCAACTACGGGTGCTCTTTCCCTTATAAAACAGTTTTACTCACCTGCGACCCACAACTAACACCTCCCAAAGTACTTAGCCAAGAGGGGTTCCCAATACCCTCGTGTGGTTAGCACGCATAAGCGCTTGGCTTAGTGGCACAAGTAACTCGGTCCTTGGGGACCTAGGAACCATTCCGTTCACACCCAACAAATCACACCAACATCCATTGTGCCCAAGTCAACAACAATTTTGTTTTCATGTTTGTTTTATTTGTTTACAAAGTAACAAAGCACAAGATGGACATAAAGGAATAATAATTTTAGTG
The DNA here is from genome assembly GCA_036346405.1 of Phyllostachys edulis. Taxonomy (NCBI): domain Eukaryota; kingdom Viridiplantae; phylum Streptophyta; class Magnoliopsida; order Poales; family Poaceae; genus Phyllostachys; species Phyllostachys edulis. The sequence goes on from JAYEVD010000394.1 coordinate 43,058, forward strand.
TGATCAAGGTCATCGACATAATGTCGACAACCGCCCATTTCTACCGTTATCTAAGCATTGCTAAGCAAATCAAAACGTGATCTACTAAGTGATGAGAGCTCATCCAATGAACTCCACATCACAGCAAGTAATCCTAGGCTTAGTAGTAGAGGATGGACATTTACCTACAGATTATGCATCTATAGGATCACTAGCGATATTTCAACACAAAGTAGCAATGCATACATACAAGTAAAACAATATATTAGACTTTAAAGTAGTGGGACAATATGGATATGATCAAACTGCTTACCTTGCTGGTTTTTCTCAAGAAGTTGCTGAGGATCACTCACGGGGTCAACACACTCGTCAACACCTAATCGAAAAGGCGAAAAGAATCGATAAGAACGACGAAAATGACAAAGACAGCACAGCAAAACAATTCCAATTGCTCTGAAATTTCTACAGAAGCAAGTGGATAATTTTTAGGGAATTTAGCAATAAGAACAAATTGATTTGGATTCTCAATACAAAAGTTATGAGCAAAACAAATCTGCTCAGCCCTAAAAATACCAAACTGCTACTATTCACAAATTAATTATTTGGCAACATTTTCTAGAGAGGTGGTGTTACTGAGATTTTTACTGTAAAGCCAGCACCTCATGAGATGAATAACACAATTGAGTTCACCTCATTTGGAGCTGTTATGCATGTTCTATAATTTTTCAAAGACAAGAACTTGAACAAAATTAAAATACATAAGTAAACTTTGATCAAAACTAATTTTACAGTAAATTTCATTAGTAGAGGAAACCAACAAAGTTGGTTTCACTCAAAAATAGTTTACAGAGAAATAGTTATGTATTTTACAAGTTAGATGGATTTTTAATATAGCAATTAAGGCCTACACATGTTTATATCTATTCCGAGATTTTTCTGTAGCTATATCAAGATTAAAACCATTTTTACTTTAAAGTTTAGGTAATAACAGAATTAACAAAATTGATTTCAACTAAAAAGGAGTTAAAATGAATTTGTTATGCATTCTTCAATTTATCTGGAATTTTTAATACATTTAATAAAGCTGGAAAGGAGTAAAACTGATTTTCATATTTTTCTGGAGCCATATCAATCTTGAAACTATTTTTAGGTTAAACTTTAGTTCATAACGGAATTATTAAAAGTGGAATCAACTGAAAAAGAAATATTATGAAATAGTTATACCTTTTCAAAGTTCATTGCAATTTCCAGTTGTAAAATAAATCCCTCAGGAATTAAATGAAACTCCCGCAAAGAATTACGGCGTGGCCCAATCTGGGCCGCAGATCGGGAAAGGAACGGCCCACAGCACGGCCAACACAGTGCACGCGAGATCGGAATGGCAACGCACCGTTGATATCGAGATCAACCGCTGGGATTCACTGGGGTTCGGAGTGGTCCGAACGGCCCAATGAATCCTGGCCGTTGATTTGGAAAAGGAGGGCCGAGATTGAAAGCGCGTTCGGAATGGTCCGAACGGCCCAACGTACTGGAGCCGTAGATCTCGCAATGGAGAGCTGAGAGTGATGGACGTTGGACGGTCCGAACGGCCCATCGATCTCAGCCACTAATCCCAAAATGGACGGCTAAGGTTGATCGCGCCGATCGCAACTGAACAGGGTTTGCTGACAACAGGGCCCCACAAGTCAGTGACGCCAGGTCACGCGAGGGTTGGCTAACGACGCGCGACAAAGGCACGCGCCCCACTTGTCAGCGACAGAGACTCACGGGGTGATTTAAGTGCACAGTGAACATGGGTCCACATGACAGCGACAGCGGGGCCCGTTGGAGTTAAACGCGCACATGGTGTTTTAATTAAACACGGGCCCCACAAACCAGTGACTGCTTAAGACGTTACGGACACATTAATTCGCTAAGCAATGATTAGAACTTAATGATGGTCATTAAGGTGTCCTAAATACGGCAACGCCGCCCTGTTTACGCCCGACAAATTCTCCGACGCGTTCAACGGCGGCTCACCGGCGAGTCACGCCACCGCAGAGCAAACCGTGGGCACCTACAGGTGCGCGATAGCGACACGCACCTGCTGGTACCACCCACATCTTCGGTGAGGGCCCAGAGCGGCGGCGCGACGGCGAGGTGTGGCGGTGCAACGCACGGGAACAAAGGCAAAGAAGGAAAGCTCCACAACAACGTCATTCAGCGGGTGCCCGAGCTACTAGAAGCTATAAGGGACCAACCTGAGTGACGCGGAGGAACGGAGGACGCTTGAACAGCTCCGACGACGAAGCTCCGCGGCGACAACAATGGCAGCAACGTGGCGAAGCTGCCCTGAGCCAAAAGAAGGAGCCCGCGTGATGAGGACATCACTTCTTCGGATACACACAACAATCCTCCACTTGACATTCAAGGACCAATTACTAGAGCTCGCGCCCGACAATTGAATTTACAGGTGAGCTCGTTCCTAAGTACTTCTTTTTGTTCATTTGAGAATCGATTGCTACCTAATGATTTAATTATGATTAGGAACCATGGAGAGGACCTGGAAGTACTTGGAGAAGGGCTACGAGGCGCACAAGTCCAGCAAGGGTGGTCGAATCATGTTGGAGGCCCAACTCAAGCCGACTTCGAATCCAATTCGGAGTCCAGGACCAGGCCGCACTAAAACGGACGCCTAGATCGCATCCGGGCTCCGTTTTGGATGCTCCACATATGTATGGAAAGCTGAGAAGACGACCTTTCCAATGGCTCTGGTCCCATGTCAAAATTCCTTCTGAGTCAACAGGAATTGTCGAAACAAGTGGACATTCAGAATCTGTCAGGGTGCTGCGCCACCGTCTTTTGGGCCGTTCGGCTTTGTATCGTGTTGGAGCCCATTAGGGCGTGTCCAGGGGTTTTGCACGCCCCTCAGTCCTTTATATCCAGCCGCCACCCCCACCATTAGGGTTGGGTTTTGCTTAGATTAATTCTGTCTTGAACAGTTTCGCCATTCATCGGTTTGTGAGACCCCAACTTTCGAGTGCTAAAACAATACATCTGCAATTCCATTGTGTTCTTCCTTGTTCTTGCTTGTGTTCTTCGATTCGCAGGCGAGGATTAGCCTTCTTGGCGAGGTCAACCGGGCTGCGCACGGTTGATAACCTGAGGAGACGTGGTGCGGCGATTGCGGGGTTCGGAACGTGTTGTTCGGAAGCCGAATCGATTTGTGTCGCGCCTCCACTAAATCGAACATATCCAGAACCTATTGGAAGATCGGGACCCCGTTCCCATCACCGCGTCATCAAAATGGGTTCTATACCTCCCACTGATGCTACCCGAGAGAGGAATTGGAGGGAGAAAGACTCACCGGACTTGGAGACGATGAATGAGTTGTGCGGCCGAAAATGGGGAATTTACAATTCAGCTTCACCCTGTAGAGATGAATCCAAATTAAGTGAGGGGATTTACTCCAAGAGGGTAGAGGGTGACTCCGGAGCAAAAATAAAGAAAGGAGAACCACAGGAGTACCGCCTTCACCGTGAGCTTGAAGCTCGGCAATGGCGGCCGAAGCGATTTTGGCGACTTGAGCTCTAACCAGCGGAGTGGGTGCTAGCTAGGGCTCACTGGTGCGTAAAGAAAGCCAAGGGAGGAAGCTAGGGAGCTTAAGTAGCGGGGATGGCAGAGAGCAACGGCAAGGAGCCTCAGGTTCCTTTGACTGCCCTAGGAGCACCGAGGGTGACGGGAGCAGGTAAACCGACGACTTACGGGGGCGGTGCACGACGGGCAATTAATGCGTTGCAGAGGGAGACCCGTTGAGGCCTGCACCGAGGTGACCTGACGCTACGCCCCACTCCACTGCTCTGCCCATGGTATTTGGCGTCTGAGGGGCGGAGGAGGACGACGACTTAGCGATCGTCCGACGGTATCATCATGGCCGAGACGAGATCGAGAGGGGCCAAGGGTTGCGCAACGTGGGCCGCCCGATTAGAATCTAACGGCCCAAGGCGCGGTACCGTTAGTTGGTTGGGTCGAGCCAAAGTGGCTCGAGCCTGACTAACAGTACTGACCCTTTTGAATTGAAAAAGAAGCTGAGACTTTGCAGATTTAATTGAGGTATCAAAACAACTCCAAAATTTATGAAAATTTAACTGGAGCTTGCTGACACAATGGTGAAGCTCCCATAAAATTTCTAGAGGTTTTTGTGCATTGTAGTTTTCTCAAGAAATCCCAGAAGGTTAACAGCTAGGGTTAGACCAGCTTTGACTTGGTTTGACTTGCCTCCAAAACTATTCAAATAATTTCTAAAAATTATGAGAAAATTCAGAGGTGTTGCAAGTCACCCAAAGAACCCAGGAAAATTATTTACAAGGGTTTGGCAAAAGATCTTTACTAAGGAGGTTTTTGACTTGAGTCAATTGGAGACTTTGATTTTTGAGTTTTGATTTTCCATAATTCCTTTGCAAGAATTACAGATTTGGTCAAGTACTTCCAAATGAAGAAAAAGTTTTAATTTCTACTCATTTTCTTACATTTGAAACACAAACCTAAATTTGGGATGTTACAATCCCCTGGTGACTTCGCCAATTTGGAAGATCGGTCTGAGCTTGACCACAAGATCCTCCGCTCGGGATCGTAAACATGCGAAGGGGTGCCACAAGACGCATCCTCAAGGGCCATGCTGGCAATCCCGAACGAGCTGCCAATGGCCTTCGCAGTTCGAGCCGGTGGAGGAGGAACCAGGGACCCCGTGGAGGATCTCGCGGCGCTCTTTGCCGGTCCCGACAACACGGGCTCCCGCGACACCCTCTTTGAAGACGGCCCAGCTGACCCGCCCGCGGCAACGCCCACCTTAACCACCGCGCCACCCGCGACAGCACGCAGCGGCACAGCACTAATGGGGCCTACGCACTCAACCTCCTCTGGGCCTCGAACTCTTTTCTTCTTCCCCGCGTCTGGGTCGGGCCGCTCTGTTTAACGGGTGTTCGGATCCTGGTACACGCGGTTCAACCAACGCTCGTGCACAGCATTCGCCCGCTTCGAGTGCTCCTCCCCCGTGTAGGGTCCAAGGAGCTGCTCCGTAACGCGCTCAGCCTCCGCAAGAGGCAAAACTGCGCAGGGGACGCACATGTCCAAAAAAAAAACAGAGAGAGAGAGAAAGAAAGAAAAGAAGGCACAGACCTGTACGCTCCCTGAATCTCAGGACAGGCATCCCATCCCTCGGCTCGTCAAGCACAACCTCCGATTCAAGGCGCAATGCCACACCCGAGCGCATGTAACTCCTCTCACGAAGTCCGCGTCGACATGCGCGCTGCGTTACTGCGTTAAGCACGCAGCAGCAGCACCCTCCTCCCGGGGCGAAAGGTCGATCTGGGGCATCGCGATAATCTCGATAGGCCCCCCGGGGGAGCGAAGCCCCGCCTCGTCAGAACACTTGTGATAGAACCGGTAGCTGGTCCAATCAAGATCCCACCGCCTGCGTGCGGCGGTGGCGCAGTAATGGAGGAGGCGCGCCTTCGGTTGAAAGTTCACACTGCCAAAATTCAGGGTCTCCCCCATGTCCTTCTTCTTCTTGGGCTGGCTGTAACATCCCCAAATTTAATAAAGGATAATTAGTATGCATCTCATTAACATGCACAGTGTTTCTGAATCTTTTGCATTAGTTATTGTATTTGGGTTGTGTTTCAAATGTATAAAAATGAGGGGAAATGAAAACTTTTGAACATACATTGGTTTTTCTGGAGCATGTGCATAATTTGTTGCTTTTGAAAATTTTGAAACCAAAGAAAACATACACTTCGAATTTAAATTCCAAAAGAAGACAGGAATAATAACTTATGAACATCATCTAGAAATAATTTATTCAAATAATATAAGAATTATCATGAATAAATTTAATTTTTCCCAAATTTTTGGGAAAAGTTTTTTCTCTCGGAAAATTTAAACTCAGAACAAAGACCTATTCTAAGTTTGAATTTAAATTATACAAATTAAATATTGAACAATAGGTTTTCAAATTTTATTTGGGAACTAGGTTGTCCCAGGAAGCCCCCTGATGTATTTCAGACTGTTTAGAATTTTATTTCTATTGTTGGAGCCTCGGTCAAACATGCTGCTTATTGGTCAAAGTGATTTGGAAATTCAAACCCTTGCAATGTTGATCCGACCGAGCCTGACCCCTCACGGTTCAACCTAACCCCTTAGCCGCACCTGGAGCCGAGTCAGACCTGCATCGCACCAGTCGAAACGGTCCTCATATGCGGACCATCCGATTTAGATCGTAGGGCTCACACACCACGCACGATCGGACCTATCTGATCTCGCCACAAAATCCCAACCGTCAATTTTAGATCGGGTGGTCCGAACTGAACCGACCCAGCCTCTTGTTTGACCGCATCGGCTTCACCCGCGCTGCTTCTCTTTGTGCCGCTGGCGCCCGGGCCTCACCGCACAGGTTGCCCCTTACCTCCCCCTAGCGCGCCATGGCGTGAGTAAGCAGCAGGCGCAGTGCACTATCCCCTCCATAGCGTCATCTCAACTGCTCCGCCCACGGTTTTGACCGAGCACCCCGGTTTCCTCCTTCCGCCCGCAGCTTCTTCTTCCCATACCCTGCTCTCGCCATCCCGTGCTAGGCCCCTCCTCGCAGCGCGCGCGTCACCATCGTTGTCCCGGGTCGCGCTCAACTCCAGCCCATGCCGCTTCCACCTTTTGCATCCGCCCCATCACCCTTGGGCAGCAGCCCCTTGCCCCCAAACCACTTCTTCTCAGCCCCTTTCTTCTCCACCAAAAATGGATCCAGCTCCTGGCTCCTTCACTCCAGATCCGACGCCTCCCCCATGGCTCACCCCTGGCTCCTTCCTCCACTTCCCTCTCTCCCCCCATGGCACCATCCCCAGCCCGAGCTCCTCTCCTCCCAGATCCGGCGCCGATCGCAGCGCTCCTCCTCCGCCACTGCGCGTCGATCAAGGCCGCCGCCACCGCCCGTCAGCTCCACCACCGAGCCGCCGCCCTCCACCCGCCCGTCCGCCGCCATCTCCCGCTCCACCGCCATTTCCACGATCAGCACCCGTCTCCTCCGGCCTCCACCAGGCTTGTCGCCGCCTCACTGGTCCGCCTCCCTCAGATCCGGCCGCCCGTCCCCAACAAGCCGCCTCCCACCTCGATCGCCGAAGCTGCAGCACCGGATCCCATGGCGCCACCACCCGGTCCGGCTTCCTCCCACCTGGCGCCGGCCGCTCCCATCTTCTCCACCACCGAGCTGCCTCCCCCATGGCGCCACCTCCAGACCCGGCCGCCTCCCGATCCGGCTTGACCCGCCGGATCCACCTCACCGGCCATGGCTGTCTCCACCGCCGTCCTCACCCGGCTGCACTGCCACCACCTCTCCCTGGCCCGGCCATGGCGCCGCCGCCCCCGGTCCATTTCTCCCTCGGCCCCAGCGCCCCGGCTCCTCCCTCCGCCCGACCCGGCCCGACTGCTCTGCCGCCGTCCCTCTTGCCGCCGGAGCTGCGTCAACATCGTCTTCCCCGGCCCCTAAGGCCTGTGCGCCACCGACGCCTTCGCTACTCCGAGCCTCCCCTATCCGGCCTCCTTGAACTCTCTGTGTTAGTTGGTTTTCCCTCTCTTCCACTACTGGATGTTCGGAAGTGCTAATTGAACTTGTAACCGATGAACCACTCTTGTGACTTAACAAAAATTTGAAATTTAAAGGCTTGTATAAAGTTTAGCACTTTAGTTCAGAAGATGATGCTGTTGGTTAGTCCAGGGAATGAACCTTTGACAATACTAATTAAACCTTGGCAGTCAAGTGAACAGAGAAGTAGTAGGTAAAAACCGAAATTTCAGTTGGCTAATACACTTTTGTAATGGTTGTTCAATCACTTAGTGAGTTAGCAAGAATTGAAATCTGAGTTAGTAAAGAAGTTGTCAAGTTGAAAATTAATTTTGTCAGTAGCCTAAAAGCTTATCTAACTCAAATAGATAGAAATTGTATTAATTCCATTACTCAATTGACAAATAACTCTTAGCAGTACTAAAATCTGGAAACAAGTTTGGCTTTAAATTGTTAGAAAAACAAACAGGGTAGAGACAAGAATAGTTGAAAATGTTGATTTATCTTTGGCACTCTCCTGCAAAACTTCCTATCTTTTGCTTTCCATCTTTGAATGCCTAGTAGGTCATTTCAGTAAGATATCAAACTGGAAGTTTGAAGAAGTTTAGTTATAGCTCTGTCATCCAGAAGCTTCTTGTTATAGGTTTTGAGCTATAAACTGGAGAATTTCAGATTTTGGGCAGTGAGCTGATAGCATAACCAAATCTAGTAGTTAGACCTTGTTTTCTTGTTTTACTTAGTTCAGTGGGGCAATTAGAGATCAGTAGCAACCAAGTCTGAAAATGTGTTAAGAATATGGATTTTCAAAGGCTAACCAACTCCTTCCTTTTGTTGAAGTGTTAGGAAAGAGCAGTGCTAGTATTTTTTTTAGTTTAGATCACTCAAAACTTGCTTCTGTAGGTATATAAACAATAAGATAAAGGAAAGCAGATTTGTGAATAGCCTTATACATTTGTCAATGCAGTAGTTAAGAGTCTTTCTTATTGCTCTTTAGTCAGATGGTCTTTTAGTTCTCTGTGGCATCCTATTCTAAAAACCTTTTTGGGTCTGAGTGTTTAGAAATAAGCAGAGAGGAGATGGTGGTATGAAAAAGTTGTTTTATCAGTAAAACTCAATTATAAAAGAAACCATTGTCCTTTGCTATCAAACTTGAGAAGGTTAAGTCACTCCATTGAGCTAAACAAAATCTGGAGGAGGTCTAGTTAGCAACAACTCAGTTAGGAGACATTTCCATGTCAAAGTTGTATGAACCGAGTAAATAAAATGAGAAAAGGGGCATGGTTTATAAAATTCCGAAACAAGTTATTGTCGCACTAGAAATTGAATTAACTTCAAAAATTCGTAAGTAATTCATTTGAACTCCAAATGGGATGAATCCAATTGGGTTGTTCATATAATTTTATCCTCTATCCATTCTTGTGATCCTTATATCCACTACTATCCTACAAAATTTCACTAAATAAATAATTCGGATGAACAGTAACAGATGAGAATTAATTTGATTTTTCTGAAATCTGAATTTCAAACTACTATAACTCTCGCATACTGAATCCAACCGGAATAATTCTTTCACCTAAAATCATGCTCTTCCTACTGTGGATTTTTCTTGATTTTTGGATGAATTTGAATTTTTGAGTATTCTCGGTGTTATTCGTTCTTATTTGTTCTTCTCGGTTCTTTTGGTAGGTTCCGACGATTATATTGAATTACGAGAGTGATCCTCTGCAGCAAGCAAGTTATCTCAGGCAAAGGCAAGCAGTTTGATCATATCCCGTTAATCCCATTACTTTTAAAGTCTAATACTTTGTTTAACTTGTATGTATGCATGCTTTTGTGTCAAAGTAATTTTATCGATTAGAGGTAGCTATTCCTATTGCATTGTTGCCTCTAAATTGTTACCCCCTGCCACAAACCATAAGTTACTAATATCGCTGGTGAATTAGAGCCCGGTGATTTAATTATTGCTCTTCTTTTGTCTTTACGGTGTCATGCTTAGAATGCTTAGCTACCAGTAGAAATGGGCGGTTGTCGACATTATGTCGATGACCTTGATCACACTAAAATTATTATTCCATTATGTCCCTCTTGTGCTTTGTTACTTTGTAAACAAATAAAACAAAAATGAAAAATAAGACTGTTATTGACTTGGGCACAATGGATGTTGGTGTGATTATTGGGTGTGAATGGAATGGTGCCCAAGTCCCCAAGGACTGAGTTACTTGTGTCACTAAGCCAAGCGCTTATGCGTGCTAACCACACGAGGGGGATATGGGACCTCTCTTGGCTAAGTACTTTGGGAGGTGTTAATTATGGGTCGCAGGTGAGTAAAACTGTTTTATAAGGGAAAGAGCACCCGCAGTTGCTGCGGCTGGGCCGGTGTCACCTACCTTCAGGGTTGTCGCGACTCTTAATTAGCATCATTCATTGGAAATGCCTCGTAGGACTTAGCCGTGCCGGCATACCAAAGGAAGTGTGCTAAATAGCTTGGCGAAAAGGCGGTCTGGCGTGTGGGTACATTGGTACACCCCTACAGGGTTAAATCTATTCGAATAGCCTCATCCTAGGTTATGGACATGCTTGGTAAGGTCGTGCAAGAACTAGATTACAACATTTAACTAAAACTTGATGGGTTGGTATGAATGGATGTTCATACTATTGTTGTGGTGACTATTGGGTTAGTCACTTCCAGGTTGTCTTTACTGTTGTTATTATTATTGTATCGTTGTTATTTCAACATTTAAAAATGGATTGTCAAATTGCTTTAAATCTATTACATTATTGCAAATGAAAACTTGCTTTATGCTAAAATGAGTCCAAAGCCTCATCCACTTAAATAAAGCTTGCATGTAGTTAAACTATAGTTCTGTTATACTACACGTCAGTCTTGCGAGTACATTTTTGTACTCATTTGCTTTGCTTAACTTTAATTGTTGCAGAGGAAGAGGTTGATCCCCAAGGGATTAACTTTTGTGAGTGATCTTCGCTTTGACGACTAGCTGGCGGCCCTGTCAGTTTGCCTTGTGCGTTAAGGCACACTAATTGGCTCTTTTATTTATCGCCATCTTATGGCTTTTGCTTCCGCTGTTAATTGTCTCTTCAGTTGTTAGTTGTTATTTGGCCGGTCGGCCTCTTTTGTAATAATCTCTATTATGTATATCTTTGTTTAATCTAGTTCGGGCTTGGTTCTATGTTTGTATGGAATTGATGCATGATTTTGTAAAAGGGTGTATGTACAGCACTTCTGGGATGTACATATTTTCCCGAGGCACGGGATATTTTGTTTGTGATGCTAGGGTTAATGATAACTAAGCATTACAAGCTAAATACCCCGGGGTCTCACACTGGCACCGCCCGTCGTGAAGGTAGGCGAATAGCCTCGCCGCTTCTGATCACCCCATGACGCAGACACCCACTCGAAGACCCCAAGCTTGACGATCGAGTTAGGGGTCAACTGGGCCAGGTCCACCCCGTACAACTAAAGGACGTTGTACAGCGTATCAACGCATGGCAGACGAAGACCCACATCCAGGTAAGCCACGAAGACGATCGTCTCCTCCTCCTCGAGGGTAGGAACAACCTCCAACCCAGGGGCGCGAACATCGTCCAGGTTCGCGATCTTCCCCTCGCTCTACAGGGCCCGCAGAACCGAAGCAGTCACCAGCGACCGACCTAGCTCGTCGGTGTACGACACCGCGCCACCTCCATCCTTCGCCCGCTTGGTCATCGCGCAGTGCACCAGCTAAAACGCTCCAGCCGCCGAAGCAAGTGGTGAAGGCAAACCTTCAAGGCAACAAACGAGCCCCCTCGGGAACCGAAGGGCCTGCTACGAGCGGGAGACTAAGTCGATAAGAAATCGTCAAATGCGCACAACCGAAGCTAATGGGACCCAAGACCACCTATTTATAGGCGGCCCCGCCAGGTCACAGAAAACGAGGAGGCCAGCGCCAACCAAGACGCGACACGTGGCAAACAGTGATCTATCAGGCCGCGCGAAAATCGAGGCATCACATTGAAATACGCACCAGCTTGGCCGCCATAACGGCGCCTCGAAACGCGCCAGCTTGGCCGCCATAACGCAAGGCGGCGCCTCGAAACGCGCGTAACAGTGAAAAGGCGCGTACCACGAAGCAACCGAAGAACGAGCACATTGATGGCGCACGAAACCCGACGATGACCACAGCACCAACGCTTCGCCAGGCCGAAGGGGACGGTGTACCTGTACCCTCCGGGAGAAGGCGCAGTTTCAGCCATGACGAAGCAAGACCTCGACCGCGAGGGGCTTGTCGTAGGGGTGGCACAACAGCCCCCAAGACCTGGCAAAGAGAGAAACGCGAACGTCCCGATGGTCAAAGTCGCCAGGTTGCCAAACGCTGCGAATATTTCCACCAGGTCACAAAGACATGCGAGGGGTCCCGAGGCCCTCCGAAGGAGTGCCGAAGCCCTCCGAAGGAGTCGCGAGACCCTCCGAAGGGGTCCCGAAGCCCTCCGAAGGGGTCCCGAGGGGTCCGCTCAGCGCCGAGCCACCGGCAACGAGAAGGCCCAGCGAAGTGCCTCGAAGGGCTACGGAGGGCTCGAAGACCCAGGAGCTCCAGAGGGGTTACTGTACCTCTGGACCGGTACACCAATAGGGTAGACCAAGTCTAGGGCTGCCCACCACGTGTTAGAGGCTAGCACTAGGGGCAGGAAAGGTCCCTACAGCCCCTATCAGCATAGGGTCTGGTAAGGGGTAAACTTGTAACTCTGTATGCCTCCTAGGAGAGCTATAAGTAGCCACCCTTGCCCCCTTTGGGAGGCAGGTTTTTTGGATTTGGAACTTTGTATAAAAGTCATCTGGCAATACACGTTTACTAGCAACCAGTCCCCTCCTTGAGGACCCTTCGGCTCTCGGAGGGTCCCCCCTTACTCTACTGTCTAGTCTTGTAACTACGACAAGTATGAACTAGGATCATTTGGAAAAATTATGCTTAGCGATGCTTAGACCCAAAAATGTTTGATTTAGGGAATTTCAACCAAAAACCAACTGTTGTTTAAATTGTATTCATGTCATTGGTTTGTCATGGAGGTTTATAAATGACTACAAAAACAAAATAAAATGATGGTTTGTACTTGGGCGAAATGGATGTTTGGATGGTGCATGTCAATGCACGGACTCAATCTGGTTAGGGTTGAGGCCCAGGGGTTATTTGGAAAGTTGCCCAAGTCAGTTGAGGATCGGCCTCTGAGCGTTCCTACTAAGCCACATCGTACCACCACATGTCTTGTATGGGCGGGACCTGGCCAATTAATCTACAATGTTCCACCGTGGTTTTTCCCTTCCGATGCTGTGGGTAGTCATGTTATGACCTACATTAGTCCCACCTGGCGCAAGAGGGGGCTCTACGAACCCGGCGGATTTCAATCCAAAGGGCGATGCGAAACCTTAGCGAGGGGGAACTGCATTGGAAAGGCACATTGTAAAGGCCTTGGCACATGCTCTAGACCGCTTACCTAAGGTAGTGAGTGGTGGCATAGAATTATGTCGGATAAACTAGAGAATTCGTGTCATGTGGGTAAAGCTGTACAACCTCTACAGAGTGTAAAACTATTTGAATAGCCGCGTCCGCGGTCATGGACATGCTAGCAAAGCCACTCAACGTTAGACTTAGATTTTGTTTTCAAAAGACTTTATCAAATGGTTTATGGAAATTGGGCAGGAAGCCATGTGATAGGAGGGTATCATTCACCATTCATGTGTGAATGTTATCTAACTATAAAACTGAGAATTTATAAAATGAATTTTAGTTATAGAATAACTGCTTTGGAACTTAGTACAAGTATTTAAAGAAAATGGTGCTTTATGCAAATTTAACCAATAAGCCTCCCTTTGTTATATCCATGCATGCATTAACTCTATTACTTGACAGGTGTAACTTGCGAGCACGGAAGTTGTGCTCATTCTTGCTTCATGCAAATAAATTTCAGAGGAGAAGGACTTTGCTACCGGTGTGGATCTCGACGACTAGGCTGCTTCCCCAGTTGATTGCCTATGGCAAATTAACTGGACTCTACTACGTCTTCTTCGTCTTCCACTGTGTTCTTTACTGTTGGCTTGTAAGCCTCTTTTGTAATAAACTCTGTTGATTATTAATATATTTGTGCGATTATGGATGTTACCATATCTGTTTAACTGTGTGAACTAGCTACTGATCATGGGACTAGTTCGGAAATGCACAGAGGATTTGGGGTGTTAATCCTGTCGACGATCGAGTCGCCGATCTTATGAAAATGAAAGAGGAAAATGACGTGAAATATCCTGGGATGGAATGGGGGCCGCTCTTTATTGATATGAACTGGACTTACAAGACCTGACTAGGCACTACCCTAAATACACTGAATGGGAGGAATGTTTAACTATGTAATCAGGCTTAGAATCTGAGTCTAAGACTGACTATCTTGCTTCTAATTCCACCGCTTAGGCTTCTGTGTTTGTCTTCTCGAGTTGTTGTTGTTGCTTGTTGTCTGATCTTCTGATCCCGTCCCTTCGTCTTCTCTGCTCCGCCTTTAAATAACTCCTGAAGAGGTGGCAGTTACTTCTGGAGAAGGCGTCCCTGGTGAAACGTTACGACTGGTCGAAACGGTAAGGTAGTTAGCAATGTGCTAACTTCTTTGCGGTTGCTTGTGAGATGCTTAACCGTAGGGTAGTTGATTGTTAGTGTCTCAGGATTATATCATCGCACGGTTTGGAACATATAGCACATGTTCCATTCATCATACGGTAAGAAATGCTAGTTCATTAGCTTTTACGAGCAGTTACCTGGTCGAAGTTTAGGCACAAAGCCTTGTCCGATCAGGGTACCCATCGTGTCACCTCAGGAATCCTTATGACCAGTGAGGTCGTTAGCCTTAGGGGTTACGACCATGAATACGTATGGTCTTTTATGTATTATTTTAATACATAGAGGTTTTAATCCCCGTCAGCTAGCCCCCGAACTTTAAATGAACAGGTCGTGTGTATACCTTTTTCCGATGAAATCGTATCGGGCAGACCCCCATTTAATGTCATGATATACGAGGTGGTCTGTGTTCAATTTAAAGTTGAGAACTTGCCTTGGGAACCGAAGAGTTTTTCTATCCGTTGAACAAAAAAGAAGTTTTTGCCAGTTGGACTTTTGTGGGAAACTTCCTATCGTAATAAAAAAGATCCGAAGCTATAAAATCCCCTTCGCTAGGCTTTTAGAATTTTTACGCTTCCAATCCCCTTCAGCTTCTTGCCAAGAAAAATCCTTTAGACCCCTTTCTTGTTCTTCCGACCACAAAGTCTCCTACGACCATTACTCATCCTTGAGGATTTTCATCATGTCGGAGCAAATCACGAAGTGGTTGCCTTCGGAATTAAGCAAGAAAAAGATTGATGCGTTGGAGAAGATCGGGATGCTCCCAGACAAGAATTTGATCAAATGGAGATCGGTGATTGGAGAGCACTTTTCGAGCCGCGAAGATGGGGAAATCCCCATTTTCCTTGCCTACATCGAATGTGGGCTGAGGTTGCCAGCACACAAATTCCTCCTTCGTGTTCTTGAGTATTACGGGGTAGAACTGGTAAGTTTGGCTCCGAATTCCATCGCCAATATCAGTATTTTTACCTATTTATGTGAGGCATACCTGGGAGTGCCACCGAATTTGAGGCTCTTCAGGTATTTCTACCGAATGGTGATGAGGAGATCCACAGTGACTCCTGAAGAATGTACATTGCGTCTTCACGACGGGAAGGCTGATGAGTACATCCATATGTACTCGAAATCTTTGTGGTCGTCATGGAAGAAATATTGGTTCTATATGACGGTTGCGAGAGACGATGGCCTTTACTTGGCCGGAATTAGAGCAAATGAAAATCCCAAGTGGAGGAAGACCGTGGAGAAGGCAGGGGTGGTCGGAAGATGGGTGGATGCCATCCACGACCTGCGAGTCAAGGGCTTGACCTCCTGGCATGTGGTGAGGGATTTCACCAAGCGTTAGATCTGCCCTCTAAAGCTCCGGACTCATTCCCTACTTTGGTCCATTGGTCGTGATGAAGCTATCTCAGGAAATGGTAAGTCTATGAGATAAATTCCGACCAGTATTTTATTTTGATTAATATACTACCTAAAAACCTGTCCATGTTTTGTTTTCTCTCCTTTTCTTTTAAAGTTCTTTCCTCTGAGGAAATTAGAGAGCAGATCAGGCTGATCTGTGTAGGGGAGCCTAGAGAGAAGGCTAGATTCCCTGAGATCTTGGCCATAACTCCTGCTGGAGAGAAAATGGCAAGGCTTAAGGTAGTTAATCAAAAAATATTCCTTTTTATCATGTATATATATTCTCCGATCAGATTTTTGATCATGCTCTATTTTTGTAGTCGGTCGGATTGCGAATCACACAATCTGGTGAGGGTCAACATCCCACCGTGGTTCCGACCGATTCATGCCCTGATGCACTGGAAGAAGACGAATCTCCCGAGGTAATAGAACATTTTAGAATTATATATATATATATATATGTATGTATTTTAGATAAAAAGATTTCATCACCCAATTAAATTCATTTTTTGATTTAGGTGGAGAAGGCTGAAGGCCCGCAGAGTGTAACTACAGAGGCCGTAGACTCCAAACTGGTCGTTCATGACCTTACAGTTGTTACTGAAACAATTGATCTAGAGGTTGATGAAACCACTCCCTCCGACCCGATGGTCAGGAATGCGATCCTTGATGAACTGATCGAGGACATTGCTTCCGACATCTTGTTGGTGGATGTGAGAGATTCAACAAACCCTGCCGGTTCGGAGCCGGCGAATTTGGAGGAGAAGAAAAGGAAGGCTGGCAGCACAGAGTTTACTCTTCCACGTTTCAAAGTCAAATCCCGGAAATTAACAAGGTATGTTCAAATGAAATTGGTTGTATAGGTGTATACCTTTAATAATTCCTTGACGATTTGATGTTTTGAACTTTCCGTCTTCGTTTTGCATAGGTCTTCTGGTGTTCCGGTCATTTCCGACCAGAGTCTTCCTGAGGACCAAGCACCTGTGGTGGTCCCCGACCAAACCACTTCCCAGGACAAAGTTCCTAAGGATAAAGTGGGCAAAGAAGCCCCCGAGCAGGCGTCAAGGACAACGGTTGAGTTGGCTCCACTGGTGATTCTAATTCCTTCTACGGAGGTAGATGCCCCTGAAGGCCCTCAAAAGGTTCCAACCAGTAGTAATCCTTCTCAACCTAATAAGTTCCCTTTTCGTCCCCGATTCATCAATGATAAGGAGCTTGATGAGGCATGGGGGAAAATATCGGATAATCAAATCAAGATGTATCCTGATCTGATTTTTGCTGGTTATAATGACCTGGCAATCCGAGTAAGCATTCTACGACTAGTTTCATTATTTCTCTTTTAAAAGTTCATTGGAAACTTAATGAGAAATGCTATTTGTGCAGCATATGGTCGAGAATTTTGCTGTGGTCGGAGGACTAACCTAGCGAATCAAGGACTTGGAGCAGAAACACTCCGAGTTGGAAAGTAAGAACTTTCCACTTTAACCCCCTTTATTTTCTTTCTTCGTAACTTTGCCCTTCTCTAATTATTCTCCCTTATCGTATTCGATAGATTTGGAGAAAATAAAAGAAGAAATCGTGGCTGAGAAAGCTAGGTTAGCTCTGCTTGAAGAAGAAATTAAAGCTAAGGACCGGTCGATCGCCGAAGCGATGACCAGCAATGAAACACTCAACAAAAGAATTGAAGGTAATATGTCGAAAGCTTGACTTATTATCTTCCTTCAATTATGTTTGTGCTTATCAATTGATTTACTCTTGTAGAGCAAATGCAAACGCTGGACAGAGCAGAGAAAACTCTGAAATTTGAGCAGGACAAGGAGGCGGCTCTTGTACAAAATATTGATAAAAAGATTCACGCTTTGAATAAGATGATCTTTGATATGGGATCAGGATCAAGTCTGCCTACCTTAAGAGATCCAATAGAGAAAATGAACTATTTGGGTCAACTTCTAGAGGATCTTAAAGGTCTGCTCAATGCTACTTGGAAGAATTATGCCTAGACCATGAAAATAGGTGTTGCTAGTGGAGTTAGTTTTGCTTTGGCAAAACTAATGGCTTCCGACCCCTCTATTAATCTCCAAGCTGTTGAAGATGACTTCAACTGCCTTCCTGACGAGGCGACCAAATTCATGGAAGAACTCAGGCCACTCGGAGATAAAGTTGTAGAGGAGATGGAGGTTGGATCTCCAACAAGCAGTAACTAGTCTGGAAATATTTCTAGAGTAGGCCCCTACAAATGTAAAAATATTGAATATGTATAAAACTTACCTTTTATATCATTAACAATGCTTTTGTTTATCTTATTTGACTTTTAAAATTCTCATATATTTCCTAGCCCCCGACTGCTTTATAGTAGAAGAACTTTACTAAATAAGCACGTAGCCAAGAAAGAGAATGAAAGTCGTAACCAATTTTTGTTTTTGAAGGTATGTGCTGATGTTAAGACAAAACTGATCGCTGTAATACTAGGAAATCACTGTAGTCGGAACCAGCTTATGATTTCGACTAGTTATAGATCTTTGCTTGTCAAAATCGAAATACCAATCAAATATTGCATATGGTCAGAAAAAAGACCTTGTTATATTTGACATAAGGAGAAATGCAAAAATGTATGCAACAGATTATGAGTGATGTGAGCACCCGGATTTATTAAGCTCATAATACTTAGTCATCCAATTGACCCTAGTATTATCAACCAAATAAACCCGGTCTCGAGAGATGTATACTTCCCAGAATGCAGTATACATACCTCACAACAAAAGAATGTATCAATTCCATACAACACATAGTACATAAGCAACAAACCAGAAGCTAATATTAATATGGAATAGCTATTACAAAAGAGGGGCCCTTAGGCCAAATAGCAACAAGACTACAAGAATACACAGCGAAAGCAAAAGTGCCATAAAGATGGCTATAACACAAAGCCAATCAGTGTGCCTTAACCCCTAGGCATCTGATCGGACCGCCAAGCTAGTCGTCGAAGAAGCTGCAACACGTAGCACAGAAGTGAGGCTCTTGGAGCTCACCTCCTTCCTCTGCAACAATTACAGTTAAACAAAGCAGCTGAGTACAATAACTTGTTTATTGTACTCGCAAGACTGACGTGTAAGATAACAGAACTATAATTTAGCTACATGCAAGCTTTATTTAAGTGGATGAGGCTTTGGACTCATTTTAGCATAAAGCAAGTTTTCATTTGCAATAACATAATAGATTGAAGGCAATTTGGCAAAGCATTTTTAAATTGTTGAAATAACAACGAGATACTACATAATAACAACCACATGAACATCCTGGAAGTGACTAACCCAATAGCCACCACAACAATAGCATGAATTACCCATTCATACCAACCATGTCAAGTTTTAATTTAAATGGTTGAGTCTAGTTCTTACGGGGCGTTTCCGAGCGTGTCCATAACCTAGGACGAGGCTATTCGAATAGTTTTATCCCTGCAGGGGTGTACCAATGTACCCACACGCCTTTAGGCACACTACCTTTGGTATGCCGGCACGGCTAAGTCCTACGAGACATTTCCAATGGACGATGCTAATTACGAGTCGCAACCCACGGGGACAAGGACACATTAGACAGCCTAACCGGTCTGCCAATGCTCCCTCCCAACACCACACACACACATTTTATTAAAACATACCCACCAACCAGCTCATAATTAACACCTCCCAAAGTACTTAGTCAAGAGAGGTCCCATATCCCCCTCATGTGGTTAGCACGCAACATTGCTCAGAACGGTGGCGCAAGTAACTCGGTCCTTAATGACTCAGGCATACTACCACATTCCAAAAACCACACCATCCATCCAATATGCCCATGTCTAAATCAATCCTTTATTTTCAGTTTTTGATTTTACAAATTAATCAAAGCACAAGTGCTGGACATAAAGGAGTAGTAATTAGATTTGTGTGATCAAGACCATCGACTAAGTCGATGATCGCCCATTACTACCGATGACTAAGCATGGCTAAGCAATTTAAATCGAAACTACTAAGTGATAAGAGCTCATCCAACGAGCTCAACCCACAGCGAATAACCTAGGCTCATGGGTAGTAGAGGATAAAAATTCCTACAGATTATGCAACTATAGGATTACTAGCGACCTTTAACACAAAGTAGCATGCATACATAGAAGTAAAACAATATATTAAGCTTTAAAGTAAGGGGACAATGATGGAAATGATCAAACTGCTTGCCTTGTTGCTGGTCAATTTGTTGCGGAGGGTCACTCTCGGGATCACCACAAATGTCGAAACCTAACGGAAAAGCGATAAAGAACCGATAAGAACGACGAAAAACAACAAAGACAGCACAGCAAACGAACTCCAATTTCTCCGAATTTTCTGCAGCAGCAAGAGGGTGATTTTTAGGGAATTTTGCAACAAGAACCAATTGATTTGGATTCTCAATGCAAAAGTTATGAGCAAAACAATTCTGCTCAGCCCCTAAAAATACCAAACTGCACTACTCATTAATTTAATTATGAGGCAACATTTTCTAGAAAAGTGGTGATGCTGAGATCTTTACTGTAAAACCAGCACCTCATGAGATGAATAACACAATTGAGTTCATCTCATTTGGAGCTATTATGCACTTCCTATAATTTTTCAAAAACAAGAACTTGAACAAAATTATAATGCACAAGTCCTCATTTTTATAACAGCAACATGCTCAAAACTAATTTTCACAGTGAGTTCATTAATAGAGGAAACCCACAAAGTTGGTCTCACTCAAAAATAATCTACAGAGCATTAGTTATGTATTTTACAAGTTAAGCATTAATTTGAGTGTATATTTAAAGTTAGTTTTAAAACCTAATGGCAAAACTGTGCTCTGGAGCTGAACTCAACTTACAATCATTTTTAGATTAAAGTCAAGTCCAAGATAGAGCTAACACAATTTGAATGACCTCAATTGGAATTAAAATGAAAAAGATATGAAATTCTAAAGTTTATACCTTATTTCAGTTCATAATTAAGAGTTTACTGGAATTCCTAAAAAAAATTCACAAGGACATAGGAGGACGTGAGCCACAGATCACAGATCTAACGGCTCAAGACCTCCCAGGAGAATAACGCAGATGCGCACTCACGAGGTCCAGAGGTCCTGGACCTCCTAGCAACGCACATGCGCGAGGTGAGAGGAGGTCGTGGCCGTAGATGGGAAATCCAACGGACCACAACGATGGGGGGGAAGGTCCGGGACGGACCAGATCTAACGAGGGAGGTCCTCAACGGCTGCGATCAACACGGGGAGGACAGAAACGGCTGAGATGACCTCGGGGAGGTCCTAGGCAGAGATCTAAACGTCACAGACCTCCAGGGAGGTCTGGACGGCCACGATCGTAAGGGGGAGGTCTTGGACGCTCCAGATCTCCTCGGAGGAGGTCATGGACGTCCCAGATCTCGCGACCACGTGCTTGCGCGCACGCACGTGCTTGGACAAGGGATTAATGCGCGCGGGACAACGAGGAGGTCCGCGCGCGGGAGGTCTTAATTGCGCACAATAAATGGCGGATTTAAGGACCTCACGACACATCCAATGATTGCGAGATTGAGCAATTGATGGGCGCATTAAACCCAGCGGATCTTGGTCTGAAAAACGGCAATAGCGCCGCCGTTCTTGTCCGACAAGATCCGAGTATAAAGATATGGTCCTCAACGGCGATGTAGGCCTCGCCGGCGACATCCAATGGTACCGTTGGGTCCGCAATAACCATGCGCACCCAATGGACCTCCTCTCAACGGCGGCGACGGCCTTGAACGCCGGCGAGCCGGAGAGGACAAATATGACCCGCACGGCCAAAAGACAAAAATTGCAAAATGGAGCTCCGCGCGACATTCAAGCAAGCGCCAAGAAAAGCTCATGACTGAACATACATGCGGGTGCCAAGAACTAAGGGACTAACAGGAGGAGTACCTGGAGGTCCTAAGGTGCTGAGGAAGTGGAGGAAGGTGAAGACCGGAGTTGGAGAAGATGGGGTTGCTCCACGGCCAAAGCTCCAGCTCCAAGCTCCTCTTTGTCCACCTCTGTAACTGCCCAAACCAAATCAAGTTAGGACTTGCTCCCAGAGGGAATGGCACAAAAGAACCTCAGAGAAAAAGGAGGAAAACTCCAGGGACCCTTGTCCACCGAGGAGCTTCAAGCTCCAGCAATGGCGGCCAAGGAGGCTTTGGGTGGTTTAGAGCTCACAAGCACAGGGGTGTAAGCAAGGAACAATGGCGTGCAAAGGAAGCCAAAGAACCCGTGGGGGTGGTTTTATACTTAGGGCAAAGGAGGTCGTGGACCACTGGCTAAGCTCATGGTGAGCTTGGCCCATGGCACGGTCTAGGGTTTGGACATGATGTTTTGTTGACATGGTGACAGGCCTTTGCAGTCTGGAGAGCGGAAAGCTGTGCAGCATTAATTGCGGGTCAGCAAAGAGAGTGGTTGAAAGTACACAGTCGCAGGCGTGCATTAACTCCCTGCTCAGGAGCTCGCAGGCATGACCAAGGAAGGAGAAGAACAGGGGAGGTCTTTATGACCGTTGGATAAGACCGTGGGGAGGTCCTGGCCCTCCGATGTCATTTTTGAACCGTTACGCTCAAAGGACTGGGAGGAGGTCCCAGCCACACGATCAAGGAGGGGGAGGTCGTGGCCCTCCGATTTCCTTAATGTGTAAGCGCACGTGGGAAAATGGGACAGGAGGTCCAAAGCGTTGGATCTCCATCCAACGGTGCAGACCTCCTGTGAGGTCTTAACCGCACATGAACTTAAGAACATGAGGGGGGAGGTCATGGCCTTTGGACTAAAATCCAGGCGTGGACACGATGGGGAGGTCGACACGCACAAAGCGAAGGGAGGTCTTAGGCCTTGCGCGTAGCGCAAAGGAGGTCTTAGCCCTCCGATTTGGATCCAAGGGCTCAAGAGATGGTCCGAACTGCCCATCGATTAGCGACCGTGAGATGTACATCCAACGGCCAATAAAGGGTGGTCCGAACGGCCCATTGATCTCGTGCGTTGAGCATAGATCCAAAGGTGGAAAAAGGCAAGGGAGGTCATGGCCGTGGATTTTCGATCCAAGGGCTATGACCTCATGTAGGTGGGATGACCTTGCTGTGATGTTTTTCAGAGGAGGTCGTGGCCTTTGGATGTAAATCCAACGGCTGCGACCTCAAGTGAGTGCAAAGGGAGGTCTGATAGTTAGGTTAATAGGAGGAGGCCGCGACCATGGATTTCTAATCCAATGGCTGTGACCTCATGTAGGTGGGATGGGGACTTTGAGGTTTGATAACAAGGGGAGGTCAGGGCCATGGATCTTGGATCCAAGGGCTATGACCTCAACAAGGTGGGGAGGTCTTTGCGGTGTTGACCGCGGAGGAGGTCGTGGCTGTTGGATGTGAATCCAACGGCTGCGACCTGATCAAGGTGGAGAGAAGGTCTGCTGGGGTGCAGATAAGGTTGGGCTGGACCAGCTTTGCACAGCGGCTAGCCCAAGGAACAGTGCCATGTTCTAAATTAAATTTCTAACAGCTGAGACTTTGCAAAATTGTTTGGGATAGCAATTCAACTCCAAAATTTATGAAATTTTTACAGGAGCTTGTTGACAATGAGATTAACCTTATATAAAATTTCCAGAGATTATTATGCAATGCATTTTTCTCAGGAAATTCATTAAGGTTGTTCCATGATTTGTTTTGCCTCCAAAAATTATCAAACAAGTTCTATAACTCATGATATTTTTCAGAGGGGTCCCACATCAACTTTAGGACCAAGGAAAATATTTCCAAATGTTTGGCACAAGATTTCAGATAATCGAAAAATGAGTTTGACTTTTGGTCAACAAGAGCTTTGTGTTTTTGGATTACACAACTCTTGGACAAGAATCATGCGGGAGTTTAGGGGTTTTCAAGATGTGAGGAAAAGTTTTAATTTCTACACGTATAATTATACTTGAATAACCCTGTTTATACACTTGGGATGTTACAAAATCTCTCCCCCTTACAAAAATCTCGTCCCGAGATTTGGCTCACTCGGTAAAGAAAGATGGATAGTCCGCACGCAGACGATCTTCTCTTTCCCAAGTAGCCTCATCCTCAGAATGGTTTGACCACTGAACTTTAAGGAACTTGATGGTCTGGATTCCTTGTCCTTCGTTCGGCCTCATCGAGTATGCGAACAGGTGCTCGCGATAGGTCAAATCTTCTTTGGACATCGAGAGTTTCAACGGAGCTTCCTCAGTTGGAACACGGAGGCACTTCTTCAACTGGGACACATGGAACACATCATGTACCCCCTCAAGTGCAGCTGGCAACTCCAACTTATAGGCAACAGCTCCCTTCTTCTCGATAACGCGGTAGGGACCGACATATCGAGGAGCCAACTTGCCCTGGACGCCGAAACGTTGATGGCCCTTCAAAGGAGAGACTTTGAGATAAACAAAGTCATTGGGCGCAAAACTCCACTCGCGACGCCGGCGATCCACATAGCTCTTTTGCCTGGATTGAGCTGTGCGCAAACGCTCACGAATAAGCTGGACTTGGCGCTCGGCCTCATTGATTGAGTCCGGGCCAAAGAGAGGTCTTTCACCGGTCTCTGACCAGTTCAACGGGGTTCTACACTTTCTCCCGTATAAGGCCTCGAAAGGTGCCATGCCGAGACTGGCCTGAAAGCTGTTGTTATAAGAAAACTCGGCGAATGGCAAGCATTTCTCCCAATGCTTCCCATAGGAAAGGACACAAGCACGAAGCATGTCCTCCAAAACTTGGTTGACCCTCTCGGTCTGACCATCAGTTTGGGGATGATATGCCGTGCTAAAGGTAAGATGGGTTCCCATGGCCTCTTGCAAACTATGCCAAAAGCGAGAGGTGAAAAGAGAACCACGATCCGAGACGATCGTCTTGGGCACACCGTGCAAGCACACGATGCGAGAGACATAGAGGTCGGCCAATTGACCAACAGAAATCTTAGCCCGCACAGGCAAGAAATGCGCTACTTTAGTCAACCGATCAATGACGACCCAAATGGAATCTTTCCCCTTTGGGGTTCGGGGCAGACCGGTGATAAAGTCCATGCCGACGGAATCCCACTTCCATTCCGGCACAGGCAAAGGCTGAAGCAATCCTGCTGGACGCTGATGCTCGGCCTTGACACGGCGACATATCGTCGCACTTCTAAGAACGGACCGCCAATCTCCTCTTCATTCGGGTCCACCAAAACCTCTGGCGGAGATCTTGATACATCTTTGTGGCCCCGGGATGAATGGATAATGGCGAATCATGGGCTTCGCGGAGGATCAAATTCCGCAACTCCATGTCCTTTGGAACCACAAGGTGTTGCCCGAACCTCACAACACCATGCTCATCCTCCGAAAAGCACTTGGTCGTTCCGTTCTTGACATTTGCCTTAATGTGGCTCACTCCAACATCCATTGCCGAGCGGACTTGATCCGATCCACCAAGGTTGGTTGCACAACCAAGGCAGCGAGAGAACCATGCTCAACTAAACTCAAGTTGAGGCGCTGAAATTCTTCGGAAGAGCGGGCCAAGCTCCTGGACAACAAGGCATTGCAATACGCTTGCGACTAAAGCGCATCGGCAGCGACATTAGCCTTGCCGGATGGTAGTGAATACCCATATCATAATCCTTGATCAACTCCAACCATCTCCTTTGCACGAGGTTCAGTCATTTGGGTGAACAAGTACTTTAAGATTTTGTGATCCGAATACACTTCACAGCGACACGATTAGGTAATGTCGCCAAATCTTAAGTGCATGAATCACAGCAGCTAACTCCAAGTCATGAGTAGGGTAGTTGAGTTCATTAGGTCTCAATTGCCTTGATGCATAGGCCACTACCTTGCCTTCTTGCATAAGGACACAACCGAGGCCTCGACGAGAAGCATCGCAAAAGATATCGAAGCTTCGATGGATATCAGGAAGAACAAGAACGGGAGCGGTGGTCAAATGCTTCTTGAGTCTTTGGAAACTTTCCTCACACTCAGCGGACCGCACGAACTTCTTGTCCTTCTTGAGCAACTCCGTCATCGGCTTCACGATCTTGGAGAAGTTCTCGATAAAGCGACGATAATATCCCGCTAAACCGAGAAAACTCCGCACATCGGTGATCGAAGCAGGTTGACTCCATGAAAGAACATCGCTGACCTTGCTAGGATCAACGGCTACGCCTCCCGCTGAAAGAATATAGCCTAAGAAAGCCACTTCCTTCAACCAGAATGCGCACTTGCTGAACTTCGCGTACAGCTGGTGCTCACGTA
The DNA here is from genome assembly GCA_036346405.1 of Phyllostachys edulis. Classification (NCBI taxonomy): domain Eukaryota; kingdom Viridiplantae; phylum Streptophyta; class Magnoliopsida; order Poales; family Poaceae; genus Phyllostachys; species Phyllostachys edulis. The sequence continues at coordinate 68,949 of JAYEVD010000394.1, forward strand.
GCTTGCCCAACACAAGCTTTAGATGCTCGGCATGTTCTTCATCGTTCTTGGAGTAGATAAGGATATCATCGATGAAGACCACGACAAACTTATCCAAATACTCTATAAATACCGAATTCATGAGGTTCATGAACAAGGCAGGAGCATTGGTTAAGCCAAATGACATGACAGTGTACTCATACAAGCCATAGCGAGTAGAGAACGCCGTCTTGGGAATATCCTCAGGCCGAATACGAACCTGATGATAGCCCACTCTCAAATCAATCTTGGAGAAAACTCGAGCTCCAGTTAATTGATCGAAGAGATCGTCAATGCGGGGCAATGGATACTTGTTCTTTACCGTCACTTCATTAAGTGGACGATAATCGACGCACATGCGTAAAATACCGTCCTTCTTCTTTACGAAGATAGCCGGACAACCCCACGGAGATGAGCTAGGACGAATGAAACCCTTTTCTTGCAGCTCACTTAACTGCTTCTTCAACTCCACCAACTCGTTCGGTGGCATCCGATAAGGCCTCTTTGAGATAGGGGCGGTACCGGGAGCCAACTCAATGACAAACTCGAGGTCTCGAACGGGTGGCATCCCTAGAAGATCTGCGGAAAAGACATCAACAAAGTCACAAACTGTAGGGACTTCGCTAATATCAAGAGCGGGCTTCGCTTCAAGTGCGAAGAGATGGGGGCCTAGCAGCTTCGGCGAAAAGCGAACCTGCTCGCCGGAGGGGCTAGACAGAGAGATGAGCTTCCTGGCGCAATCGATTTGTCCCATGTGCCGAGACAACCAATCCATGCCAAGAATCACATCAAGACTCGCTGAATGGAGAAGGATAAGGTTTGCTAAGAACCCTACTCCTTCGATCTCGATAGGACATCCCTACACTCAGATTCGACTCTCAACTCCGAACCGAGAGAGCGAATGAGTAAGCGGGACCGACAATGGAGAGAAAAGAAGCTCTCCAACAATGACAAAAGACTTCGAAACAAAGGAATGAGATGCTCTTGAATCAAACAAGACAGTAGCAGGGTGAGAGTTAACAGAAAGTGTACCTAGCACGACGTCGGGTGCCTCCTGAGCCTCCTCTGCGGTGATGGCGTTGACGCGACCACTACCCACGCCTTGGGTAGCCGGGACGATCTTCTGGTCCTGAGATGCACCACCTCCTGGCCCGCGTCCTCCATTAGGACGAGGGGCTACTCCTGTCTTCTTAGGGCATTGGTTCGCATAATGCCCCTTCTGGTTGCATGAGAAGCATGTGACCCCGGCAGCCGGGTTGCGGGGCGCTCACGACTTCGCAGTGCGTGGATCGAGACACGGCCTGCGATGAACGAGGAACGAGGCGGTGACCTCGGGTCTTCAAGATCGAGGCCGGAACCTCAAGACCGCCAAGCGAGGACGGGATGAACTGGACTTGGAAGACTTGTAAGTCTCCCACTTGCGCTTACGGGAATCCATAAGCTCTCGAGCCGCATGCTCAGCGACGATGGCCTTGTCGACCAAGGTCTGGAAATCAGGAAAGTCGACAATGGATAGCTTGTCCTTCAGCTCCTCGGACAAGCCACGCCTGAACTTGGCCTGCTTGGCCATATCAGTGGCCACATCCTCAGGAGCATAACGAGCTAGATGGTTGAACTCGTATACATACTCCATGACTGAGCTACGCCCTTGCTTGAGCGCAAGAAACTCCTGCTTCTTGATCTCCATCAAGCCGGCAGGGATGTGAGCCCGACGGAAGGCAGTACGAAACTCCTCCCAAGAGACGGTGTGGTCTACGGGCTGCATGGCGAGATAGCTCTCCCACCAGACAAAGCCGCACCCTCCGGTGGTGCGATGCAAACAGCGCCTTCTCGTGCTCTCGGCATCTGCGATCTGAGCTTCGCTCCACCAGACGAAGCCAATCGCTCGCATCCAACGGGTCCTCGGGACGGGAAAAGGTAGGGGCTGAGTACGAAGAAACTCCGCGAGCCCCCACGAGGCGATGGGCATTCCCTTGCCTGGATCACAAGCTCCGGTAAGTGCAAGTGGTGTTGCGACGATGACGCCCGAGAGAACTCTCTGTCATCCGCGGTTGCGCCGATCTGAAGAAGAACCTCGGCCATGGTCGGAGGAGGAGGAAGCTCTCGTCTGGACCAGTGCTCGGCCTTGGCCGCTACGAGTGCGTTCGGCCATCCTGTTACAATGAAATTTGGTTAGTAACTAAACCCGGAAAACCAAGCCTTAAAGAAAGCAAAGCTAACGTCTAGGGGAATGGAATATCACCCTAAACGAAAGCCAAAACAGCGAGTAGATCAACTTTTAAAAGCTTCTAAAAGACTCTAAAAACAGCCAAGAAACACCAAAAGCAAAGCTCAACTTCTCAACTCAACTAACCCGTATTGAATAAACGAGTAATTGATCGAGAAGATTAAAAATCAGATTGTAAGATGAGATCTAAAACTATTAGAGAGCAAGGTTAATGCAGCGAAAGAAGTGTTAGATACTTAGCTAACTAGTATCACATCTTACCCTTTTATTCCCACAAATTTTAGTTGATTTAACCTCTCATTTTCTACCTTAATTCCTGACTTGTGCTTGCTGCCCTGAAATACTTGTTGGCTGTCCAGAATTTTCAGATTTGTATTCCGGCTCCAAACACTTCTATTCTTCACCCAAAAGACAACCAAGACTTCAAATTTAGAACTCTCATAAGTTCCCCAAAACCCAATTTAATCGATAACAACTAATCCTTTTGAAGGGAGAAGAGGAAAACATCTTTTAAAACTCAAATTAGAGTGAGATGAGAAGAGAAAGCTAAGATAGATGAGGAGTAAAATCTGAGAATTTCCTTAAGCTCTCAAAACTCATTCGATACTTTGAAATTAGGTTTTCAAAATATCCTAAAGACGACCAAGCTTGCGTTACTACGGTCAGAACGGCTCTGATACCAACTTTTGTGAGCACTCGGATTTATTAAGCTCATAATACTTAGTCATCCCATTGACCCTAGTATTATCAACCAAATAAACCCGGTCTCGAGAGATGTATACTTCCCAGAATGCAGTATACATACCTCACAACAAAAGAATGTATCAATTCCATACAACACATAGTACATAAGAAACAAACCAGAAGTTAATATTAATATGGAATAGCTACTACAAAAGAGGGGCCCTTAGGCCAAATAGCAACAAGACTACAAGAATACACAGCGGAAGCAAAAGTGCCATAAAGATGGCTATAACACAAAGCCAATCAGTGTGCCTTAACCCCTAGGCATCTGACCGGACCGCCAAGCTAGTCGTCGAAGAAGCTGCAACACGTAGCACAAAAGTGAGGCTCTTGGAGCTCACCTCCTTCCTCTCCAACAATTACAGTTAAACAAAGCAGCTGAGTACAATAACTTGTTTATTGTACTCGCAAGACTGACGTGTAAGATAACAGAACTATAATTTAGCTACATGCAAGCTTTATTTAAGTGGATGAGGCTTTGGACTCATTTTAGCATAAAGCAAGTTTTCATTTGCAATAACATAATAGATTGAAGGCAATTTGGCAAAGCATTTTTAAATTGTTGAAATAACAACGAGATAATACATAATAACAACCACATGAACATCCTGGAAGTGACTAACCCAATAGCCACCACAACAATAGCATGAATTACCCATTCATACCAACCATGTCAAGTTTTAATTTAAATGGTTGAGTCTAGTTCTTACGGGGCGTTTCCGAGCGTGTCCATAACCTAGGACGAGGCTATTCGAATAGTTTTATCCCTGCAGGGGTGTACCAATGTACCCACACGCCAGACCGCCTTTCCTTTAGGCACACTACCTTTGGTATGCCGGCACGGCTAAGTCCTACGAGACATTTCCAATGGACGATGCTAATTACGAGCCGCAACCCACGGGGACAAGGACACATTAGACAGCCTAACCGGTCTGCCAATGCTCCCTCCCAACACCACACACACACATTTTATTAAAACATACCCACCAACCAGCTCATAATTAACACCTCCCAAAGTACTTAGTCAAGAGAGGTCCCATATCCCCCTCGTGTGGTTAGCACGCAACATTGCTCAGAACAGTGGCGCAAGTAACTCGGTCCTTAATGACTCAGGCATACTACCACATTCCAAAAACCACACCATCCATCCAATATGCCCAAGTCTAAATCAATCCTTTATTTTCAGTTTTTGATTTTACAAATTAATCAAAGCACAAGTGCTGGACATAAAGGAGTAGTAATTAGATTTGTGTGATCAAGACCATCGACTAAGTCGATGATCGCCCATTACTACCGATGACTAAGCATGGCTAAGCAATTTAAATCGAAACTACTAAGTGATAAGAGCTCATCCAACGAGCTCAACCCACAGCGAATAACCTAGGCTCATGGGTAGTAGAGGATAAAAATTCCTACAGATTATGCAACTATAGGATTACTAGCGACTTTTAACACCAAGTAGCATGCATACATAGAAGTAAAACAATATATTAAGCTTTAAAGTAATGGGACAATGATGGAAATGATCAAACTGCTTGCCTTGTTGCTGGTCAATTTGTTGCGGAGGGTCACTCTCGGGATCACCACAAATGTCGAAACCTAACGGAAAAGCGATAAAGAACCGATAAGAACGACGAAAAACAACAAAGACAGCACAGCAAACAAACTCCAATTTCTCCGAATTTTCTACAGAAGCAAGAGGGTGATTTTTAGGGAATTTTGCAACAAGAACCAATTGATTTGGATTCTCAATGCAAAAGTTATGAGCAAAACAATTCTGCTCAGCCCCTAAAAATACCAAACTGCACTACTCATTAATTTAATTATGAAGCAACATTTTCTAGAAAAGTGGTGATGCTGAGATCTTTACTGTAAAACCAGCACCTCATGAGATGAATAACACAATTGAGTTCATCTCATTTGGAGCTATTATGCACTTCCTATAATTTTTCAAAAACAAGAACTTGAACAAAATTATAATGCACAAGTCCTCATTTTTATAACAGCAACATGCTCAAAACTAATTTTCACAGTGAGTTCATTAATAGAGGAAACCCACAAAGTTGGTCTCACTCAAAAATAATCTACAGAGCATTAGTTATGTATTTTACAAGTTAAGCATTAATTTGAGTGTATATTTAAAGTTAGTTTTAAAACCTAATGGCAAAACTGTGCTCTGGAGCTGAACTCAACTTACAATCATTTTTAGATTAAAGTCAAGTCCAAGACAGAGCTAACACAATTTGAATGACCTCAATTGGAATTAAAATGAAAAAGATATGAAATTCTAAATTTATACCTTATTTCAGTTCATAATTAAGAGTTTACTGGAATTCCTAAAAAAAATTCACAAGGACATGGGAGGACGTGAGCCACAGATCACAGATCTAACGGCTCAAGACCTCCCAGGAGAACAACTTGACATGCAAGACTCCACGAGGTCCAGAGGTCCTGGACCTCCTAGCAACGCATCATGCGCGAGGTGAGGGAGGTCGTGGCCGTAGATGGGAAATCAGCGGACCACAACGATGGGGGGAAGGTCCGGACGGACCAGATCTAACGAGGAGGTCCTCACGGCAGTGCGATCAACACGGGAGGACAGAACGGCCGAGATGACCTCGGGAGGTCCTAGGCGAAGATCTAACGTCCACAGACCTCCGGGGAGGTGCGGACGGCCACGATCGCAAGGGAGGTCTTGGGCGCTCGGATCTCCTGAGGAGGTCATGGGCGCCCCAGATCTCGCGACCACGCTTGCGCCGACCTGCGTGCTTGGACAAAGGATTAATGCGCGGGACAACGAGGAGGTCTGGCTGGAGGTCTTAATTGCGCACAATAAATGGCGGATTTAAGGACCTCACGACACATCCAATGATTGCGAGATTGAGCAATTGATGGGCGCATTAAACCCAGCGGATCTTGGTCTGAAAAACGGCAATAGCGCCGCCGTTCTTGTCCGACAAGATCCGAGTATAAAGATATGGTCCTCAACGGCGATGTAGGCCTCGCCGGCGACATCCAATGGTACCGTTGGGTCCGCAATAACCATGCGCACCCAATGGACCTCCTCTCAACGGCGGCGACGGCCTTGAACGCCGGCGAGCCGGAGAGGACAAATATGACCCGCACGGCCAAAAGACAAAAATTGCAAAATGGAGCTCCGCGCGACATTCAAGCAAGCGCCAAGAAAAGCTCCGCAGCAGCATACATGCGGGTGCCAGCAACTAAGGGACTAACAGGAGGAGTACCTGGAGGTCCTAAGGTGCTGAGGAAGTGGAGGAAGGTGAAGACCGGAGTTGGAGAAGATGGGGTTGCTCCACGGCCAAAGCTCCAGCTCCAAGCTCCTCTTTGTCCACCTCTATAACTGCCCAAACCAAATCAAGTTAGGACTTGCACCCAGAGGGAATGGCACAAAAGAAGCTCAGAGAAAAAGGAGGAAAACTCCAGGGACCCTTGTCCACCGAGGAGCTTCAAGCTCCAGCAATGGCGGCCAAGGAGGCTTTGGGTGGTTTAGAGCTCACAAGCACAGGGGTGTAAGCAAGGAACAATGGCGTGCAAAGGAAGCCAAAGAACCCGTGGGGGTGGTTTTATACTTAGGGCAAAGGAGGTCGTGGACCATGGCTAAGCTCATGGTGAGCTTGGCCCATGGCACGGATCTAGGGTTTGGACATGATGTTTTGTTGACATGGTGACAGCCTTTGCGCCTGGAGAGCGGAAGGCATGCGGCATTAATGCGGGTCGACAAAGAGAGTGGTTGAAAGTACACGATCATGAAGTGCATTAACTCCCCGCCAGAGCTCGCAGCATGACCAAGGAAGGAGAAGAACAGGGAGGTCTTTATGACCGTTGGATAAGACCGTGGGAGGTCTGGCCCTCCGATGTCATTTTTGAACCGTTACGCTCAAGGGGTGGGAGGAGGTCCCAGCCACACGATCAAGGAGGGGGAGGTCGTGGCCCTCCGATTTCCTTAATGTGTAAGTGCACGTGGGAAAATGGGACAGGAGGTCCAAAGCGTTGGATCTCCATCCAACGGTGCGGACCTCCTGTGAGGTCTTAACCGCACATGAACTTAAGAACATGAGGGGGAGGTCATGGCCTTTGGACTAAAATCAAGGCGTGGACTGATGGGGAGGTCTGACACGCACAAAGCGAAGGGAGGTCTTAGGCCTTGGCGCAGCGCAAGGAGGTCTTAGCCCTCCGATTTGGATCCAAGGGCTCAAGAGATGGTCCGAACTGCCCATCGATTAGCGACCGTGAGATGTACATCCAACGGCCAATAAAGGGTGGTCCGAGCGGCCCATTGATCTCGTGCGTTGAGCGAGATCCAAAGGTGGAAAAAAGGCAAGGAGGTCATGGCCGTGGATTTTTCGATCCAAGGGCTACGACCTCATGTAGGTGGGATGACCTTGCTGTGATGTTTTTCAGAGGAGGTCGTGGCCTTTGGATGTAAATCCAACGGCTGCGACCTCAAGTGAGTGCAAAGGGAGGTCTGATAGTTAGGTTAATAGGAGGAGGCCGCGACCATGGATTTCTAATCCAATGGCTGTGACCTCATGTAGGTGGGATGGGGACTTTGAGGTTTGATAACAAGGGGAGGTCAGGGCCATGGATCTTGGATCCAAGGGCTATGACCTCAACAAGGTGGGGAGGTCTTTGCGGTGTTGACCGCGGAGGAGGTCGTGGCTGTTGGATGTGAATCCAACGGCTGCGACCTGATCAAGGTGGAGAGAAGGTCTGCTGGGGTGCAGATAAGGTTGAAATGGACCCACTTTGCCTGCAAGCTAGCCCAAGGAACAATGCCATGTTCTAAATTAAATTTCTAACAAATGAGACTTTGCAAAATTGTTTGGGATAGCAATTCAACTCCAAAATTTATGAAATTTTTACAGGAGCTTGTTGACAATGAGATTAACCTTATATAAAATTTCCAGAGATTATTATGCAATGCATTTTCTCAGGAAATTCATTAAGGTTGTTCCATGATTTGTTTTGCCTCCAAAATTATCAAACAAGTTCTATAACTCATGATATTTTTCAGAGGGGTCCCACATCAACTTTAGGACCAAGGAAAATATTTCCAAATGTTTGGCACAAGATTTCAGATAATCGAAAAATGAGTTTGACTTTTGGTCAACAAGAGCTTTGTGTTTTTGGATTACACAACTCTTGGACAAGAATCACGCGGGAGTTTAGGGGTTTTCAAGATGTGAGGAAAAGTTTTAATTTCTACACGTATAATTATACTTGAATAACCCTGTTTATACACTTGGGATGTTACAAAATCTCTCCCCCTTACAAAAATCTCGTCCCGAGATTTGGCTCACTCGGTAAAGAAAGATGGATAGTCCGCACGCAGACGATCTTCTCTTTCCCAAGTAGCCTCATCCTCAGAATGGTTTGACCACTGAACTTTAAGGAACTTGATGGTCTGATTCCTTGTCCTTCGTTCAGACTCATCGAGTATGCGAACAGGGTGCTCGCGATAGGTCAAATCTTCCTGGACATCGAGAGTTTCCAACGGAGCTTCCTCAGTTGGAACACGGAGGCACTTCTTCAACTGGGACACATGGAACACATCATGTACCCCCTCAAGTGCAGCTGGCAACTCCAACTTATAGGCAACAACTCCCTTCTTCTCGATAACGCGGTAGGGACCGACATATCGAGGAGCCAACTTGCCCTGGACGCCGAAACGTTGATGGCCCTTCAAAGGAGAGACTTTGAGATAAACAAAGTCATTGGGCGCAAAACTCCACTCGCGACGCCGGCGATCCGCATAGCTCTTTTGCTCGATTGAGCTGCATAGCAGCGCCACGAATAAAATTTGGACTTGGCGCTCGGCCTCATTGATTGAGTCCGCCCAAGAGAGGTCTTTCACGGTCTCGACCAGTTCAACGGGTTCTACACTTTCTCCGTATAAGGCCTCGAAGGTGCCATGCCGAGACGGCCTCGAAGTTGTTGTTATAAGAAAACTTCGTGAATGGCAAGCATTTCTCCCAATGCTTCCCATAGGAAAGGACACAAGCATGAAGCATGTCCTCCAAAACTTGGTTGACCCTCTCGGTCGACCATCGGTTTGGGGATGATATGCCGTGCTAAAGGTAAGATGGGTTCCCATGGCCTCTTGCAAACTATGCCAAAAGCGTAGAGGTGAAAAGAGAACCACGATCCGAGACGATCGTCTTGGGCACACCGTGCAAGCACACGATCACGAGAGACATAGAGGTCGGCCAATTGACCAGAAATCTTAGCCCGCGACAGCAAGAAGCGCTACTTTAGTCAACCGATCAATGACGACCCAAATGGAATCTTTCCTTTGGGGTTCGGGCAGATCGGTGATAAAGTCCATGAAGCGGAATCCCACTTCCATTAAAGACAGTAAAGGTGAAGCAATCTGCTGACGCCGATGCTCGGCCTTGACACGACGACATACGTCGCACTCGGCAACGGACTTCGCAATCTCCCTCTTCATTCGGGTCCACCAAAACCTCTGGCGGAGATCTTGATACATCTTTGTGACCCCGGGATGAATGGATAATGGCGAATCATGGGCTTCGCGGAGGATCAAATTCCGCAACTCCATGTCCTTTGGAACCACAAGGTGTTGCCCGAACCTCACAACACCATGCTCATCCTCCGAAAAGCACTTGGTCGTTCCGTTCTTGACATTTGCCTTAATGTGGCTCACTCCAACATCCGACTGCTGAGCGGACTTGATCCGATCCACCAAGGTTGGTTGCACAACCAAGGCAGCGAGAGAACCATGCTCAACTAAACTCAAGTTGAGACGCTGAAATTCTTCCGGAAGAAGCGGGTCAAGCTCCCTGGACAACAAGGCATTGCAATACGCTTTGCGACTAAGCGCATCGGCAACGACATTAGCCTTGCCCGGATGGTAGTGAATACCCATATCATAATCCTTGATCAACTCCAACCATCTCCTTTCCACGAGGTTCGAGTCGGTTTGGGTGAACAAGTACTTTAAGATTTTGTGATCCGAATACACTTCACAACGACACCGATTAGGTAATGTCGCCAAATCTTAAGTGCATGAATCACAGACTAACTCCAAGTCATGAGTAGGGTAGTTGAGTTCATTAGGTCTCAATTGCCTTGATGCATAGGCCACTACCTTGCCTTCTTGCATAAGGACACAACCGAGGCCTCGACGAGAAGCATCGCAAAAGATATCGAAGCTTCGATGGATATCAGGAAGAACAAGAATGGGAGCGGTGGTCAAATGCTTCTTGAGTCTTTGGAAACTTTCCTCACACTTAGCGGACCACACGAACTTCTTGTCCTTCTTGAGCAACTCCGTCATCGGCTCCGCGATCTTGGAGAAGTTCTCGATAAGCGGCGATAATATCCCGCTAAACCGAGAAAACTCCGCACATCGGTGATCGGCGAGTTGACTCCATGAAAGAACATCGCTGACCTTGCTAGGATCAACGGCTACGCCTCCCGCTGAAAGAATATGGCCTAAGAAAGCCACTTCCTTCAACCAGAATGCGCACTTGCTGAACTTCGCGTACAGCTGGTGCTCACGTAGCTTGCCCAACACAAGCTTTAGATGCTCGGCATGTTCTTCATCGTTCTTGGAGTAGATAAGGATATCATCGATGAAGACCACGACAAACTTATCCAAATACTCTATAAATACCGAATTCATGAGGTTCATGAACAAGGCAGGAGCATTGGTTAAGCCAAATGACATGACGAAGGTACTCATACAAGCCGAAGCGAGTAGAAACGCCGTCTTGGGAATATCCTCAGGCCGAATACGAACGATGATAGCCCACTCTCAAATCAATCTTGGAGAAAACTCGAGCTCCAGTTAATTGATCGAAGAGATCGTCAATGCGGGGCAATGGATACTTGTTCTTTACCGTCACTTCATTAAGTGGACGATAATCGACGCACATGCGTAAAGTACCGTCCTTCTTCTTTACGAAGATAGCCGGACAACCCCACGGAGATGAGCTAGGGCGAATGAAACCCTTTTCTTGCAGCTCACTTAACTGCTTCTTCAACTCCACCAACTCGTTCGGTGGCATCCGATAAGGCCTCTTTGAGATAGGGGCGGTACCGGGAGCCAACTCAATGACAAACTCGAGGTCTCGAACGGGTGGCATCCCTGGAAGATCTGCGGGAAAGACATCAACAAATTCACAAACTGTAGGGACTTCGTGTAACATCCCAACTGTATAATTAGGGTTAATCAAGTATAATTATATGTGTAGAAATTAAAACTTTTTCTCACATCTTGAAAAACCCTGAAATCTCATGTAATTCTTGTCCAAGAGTTGTGTAATCCAAAAACACAAAGCTCTTGTTGACGAAAAATCAAATTCCTTTTTCCAATTATCTTAAATCTTGTGCCAAACATTTGGAATATATTTTCCTTGGTCCCAAAAACTGATATGGGACCCCTCTGAAAAATATCATGAGTTATAACACTTGTTGATAATTTTTGGAGGCAAAACAATCCTTTAAACCACCTTCATGAATTTCCTGAGAAAAATGCATTGCATAATAACCTCTGGAAATTTTATGCAAGGTTGATCTCATTATCAGCAAGCTCCAGTTAAAATTTCATTAAATTTGGAGTTCATTTGCTATCTCAAATAATTCTGCTAAGTTTCAGCTGTTAAAAACTAAATTTAAAAGCCTACACTGTTCCTTGGGCTAGCCATGTTCAAAGTTGGTCCAGCCCAACCTGGTCCGCACCTCAGCAGACCTCATCTCCACCTTGATCAGGTCGCAGCCGTTGGATTTACATCCAACAGCCACGACCTCCTCATGATCAACACCGCCTGAGGCTTACCCACCTCATGAGGTCAGAACCGTTGGATCAAAGATCCATGGTCATGACCTCCCACGTGTTAAACCTCAAAGACCTCCTCGATTTGTTAAACCATCGCAATGAGGTCATCCCATTTGTTGAGGTCGTGGCCGTTGGATCAAATCCAACGACCACGACCTCCTCTTCAACATACTCGGTCAGTCCTCCCACCACGTGAGGTCACAGCCCTTGGATCCAAGATCCATGGCCACGACCTCCTCCTCTCAACCTAAACTAAACAAACCTCCCACCTAACCAAGGTTGTAGCCGTTGGATCGAGATCCAGCGACTCACGACCTCCCGTGCTATCAAGCACTCACAACCTCCCCATCTTTTGTTGTGCACCGTTAGATTAAAATCTCACGGTCACGACCTCCTTTGTCTCATGCGCACAGACCTCCCAAGACGTGAGATCGTAGCCCTTAGATCTAAATCTAAAGGCCTGATCTCCCCTGTGCGTTCGCAAGCTCAGACCTCCACCTCTTTTGATCGGAACCCTTAGATCTAAATCTAGCGGTCTGACCTCCCTTACTGTTGCGCATCATATCAGACCTCCCGGTCATTGTGCCCTTGATTTAAATCCAAAGGCCATGACCTCCCTCATGTCCTTTTGATCGCGTGCATGTTAAGTCCTCATTTGGAGGTCCGCGTTGGATGGAGATCCAACGCTTTGGACCTCTGTCCCTTTTCCTCACGTGCGTTTTCGCGATTAAGAAATCGGAGGGCCACGACCTCCCATCCTTGATCGTGTGGTGGGACCTCCTCCCGGCCACTTAAAACATAACGGTTCAAAATGAGATCCGATGGTTAGGACCTCCCGTGTCTTATCCAGCGGTCACCAAGACCTCCTGTTCTTCTCCTTCCTCCGGCGCGCATGCGTGCTCTGGCGGTGGAGTTAACGCGCCAGCCTCTGACCTTCTTGACTCTTTGTCGACCGCATTTAATCTTGTCGACTTTACGCCTTTCAGTCGGCCTGACCACCGCCCCCTTGTCAACTTTATGTCATGTCCACCCCATGGACCAACTTGTGGGCTAAGCTCACCATGGAGCTTAGCCCGATTCATAACCTTCACTCGGGCTATAAGTCACCCCGGGATCCTCCCTTGGCTTCCTTTGCACACAACCGATCTCAGCCTTGCATCTTGTGCGTGGCTGAGCTCCTCACTCACTCACCTCCTCTCTGGTGGCTGCCATTGTTGAAGTCCTTGGAGCTTCTCGGTAGCTCAGGAGTTCCAGTGGCTCCCTTCTTCAACCCTTGCTCACTTTGTGCTCCCCAAACCTCCTGGAATAACCCTAACTTATTTTGTTTGGGCATTTTTCAGAGGTGGACAAAGCCGAGCTTGGCCGGTGCCGTGAGTCGCTTGGCTTCATTGTCTTCCCCAACTCCGGTCATCACCTCCACGACCTCCCCAGCACCTTAGGACCTCCAGGTACCTCCTGTTAGTCCTTTAGTTGCTGGCACCCGCTTGAATGCATGTTGCGGAGCTTTAGTTTTGGCACACGCTTGATTGTCGCGCATGAGCTCCATTTTGCATTTTCGTAGTTTGGCATTTGTCTTGGTCATCTTTGACCTCTCGGCTCGGCGGCGTTCAAGGCCGTCGCCGCCGTTGAGAGGAGGACCATTGGGTGCGCATGGTTATTGCGGACCGCGGTATCGTGGATCTCGCGGCGGGCTCTACATCGCCGCGAGATCACTCTTCTTTCGGGTTTTGTCGGACACAGCGGCGGCGTCGTTGTCGTTTTAGGACGAAATCCTCCATGTTTAATGCGCTAATCATGTGTTCCAATCATTGTAATCATTGGATGTCTTAAGCGCCTTAAATCCACCCTTTAATCGTGCATTTAAGACCTCCGTGATGAACCTCCTTGATGTCCAGGCGCATTTATTCATGTCAGCGGCGTCTTGCGAGTTAAAGCGGCTGGTCAGGGCGTCGAGACCTCCTCCGAGGAGATCCGGAGTGTCCAAGACCTCCCCCTTGCATAATCGTGGCGTCGGACCTCCACGGAGGTGCATGGCGATAGGACCTCCGTTTAGGACCTCTCCGTAGCCATCTCGGCCGTTCATGACCTCCCGGGTAGATCTTGACCGTCAAGGTCCTCCTCGGACGATCTGGACCATCAAGGACCTCCTTGGAACATCTGGACCGTCCGGGACCTCCCCGTAAGGTCTGACGATGTAGATTTTCCTCGGGAGATCTTGATAGTTTGGACCTTCCGTTGGAAGATCTCAACCGTTGAGGACCTCCCCTTTTTATCTGGTCCGTTCCGGACCTCCTTTTTGTGTTGTGGTCAGTTGGATTTCGCATCTCTGCCCCGACCTCTCCACACCTCGCGCAGATGCGTTGCTAGGAGGTCCGGGACCTCTGGGCCTCCCGAGCGTGTCGTTGTTCACTGGGAGGTCTTGAGCCGTTGGGTCTAAGATCTATGGCTCACGTCCTCCCATACCCTTGTGAGTTTTAGAAATTCCAGTGAGGTCTTAGTTAAACTGAAATAAGGTATAGATTTTAGAATTTCATATCTTCTTCGTTTTGAATCCTTTTGAGGTCATTCAATTTGTGTTAGCTCTGTCTTGAACTTGACTTTAATCCAAAAATGATTGAAAGTTGAATTCAGCTCCAGAGCACAGTTTGCCATTAGATTTTAAAACCAACTTTAAAATGTACCCTCAAAAACAATACTTAACTTGTAAAAGGTATAACTAATGCTCTATAGTTTATTTTTGGGTGAGACCAACTTTGTTGGTTTCCTCCATTAATGGTCTCACTGTGAAAATTAGTTTTGAGCATGTTGCTGTTAGGAAAATGAGGACTTGTGCATTATAATTTTGTTCAAGTTCTTGTTTTTGAAAATTTGTAGAAAGAGCAATATAGCTCCAAATGAGGTGAACTCAATTGTGTTATTCATCTCATGAGGTGCTGGTTTTACAGTAAAATTTCAGCTTCACTTCTGTTCTAGAAAATGTTGCCTCATAATTAAATTAGTGAATAGTGCAGTTTGGTATTTTTAGGGCTGAGCATAATTGTTTTGCTCATAACTTTTGCATTGAGAATCCAAATCAATTGGTTCTTGTTGCAAAATTCCCAAAAATCACCCTCTTGCTGCTGTAGAAAATTCAGAGAATTTGGAGTTCGTTTGTTGTGCTGTCTTTGTTGTGTTTAAATCGTTCTTATCGGTTCTTTCTCGCTTTTCCGTTGAAGCCGACATTTGTGGTGATCCCGAGAGCGACCCTCTGCCACAACTTGGCCAGCAACAAGCAAGCAGTTTGATCATTTCCATCATTGTCCCATTACTTTAAAGCTTAATATATCGTTTTACTTCTATGTATGCATGCTACTTTGTGTTAAATGTAAGCTAGCAAGCCTATAGTTGCATAATCTGTAGGAATTGTTCATCCTCTACTACCATGAGCCTAGGTTATTTGCTGTGGTGGGAGCTCGTTGGATGAGCTCTTATCACTTAGTAGTTTTGATGTAAATTGCTTAGACATGCTTAGTTTTCGGTAGAAATGGGCGATCATCGACTTAGTCGATGGTCTTGATCACTCAAAACTGATTATTACTCCTATATGTCCAGCACTTGTGCTTTGATTAATTGTAAAATCAAAACTGAAAATAAAAGATTGATTTAGACTTGGGCATATTGGATGGATGGCGTGGTTTTGGATGTGGTGGTATGCAGGTCCCTAAGGACCGAGTACTTGGGTCACTAAGCCAAGCGATTTGGCGTACTAACCACACGAGGGCATATGGACCCCTCTTGACTAAGTACTTTGGGCGGTGTTAATTGGGGTCGCTCGGTTGGTGTGTTTTAAAGATAAAATGTGTGTGTGATGTGGGAGGAGCATTAGCTTCGGGAAGGTTGTGTGATGTCTCCTTCTCCCGTGGGTTGTGCGACTCAGAATTAGCATTGTCCATTGGGCTGTCTCGTAGGACTTAGCCGTGCCAGCATACCTATGGTAGTGTGCCTAAAGGAAAGGCGGTGCGGCGTGTGGGTACAGTGGTACACCCCGCAGGATAAAACTATTGAATAGCCTCGCCCTAGGTTATGGACATGCTTGGTAAGGTCGTTCAAGACTAGACTACAACCTTTAATTAAAACTTGACATGGTTGGTATGAGCGGGAGTTCATGCTATTGTTGTGGTGACTTGGGTTAGTCACTTCGAGGATTGTTCTTGTTGTTGTTATTATGTTATTATCTCGTTGTTACTTCAACATTTAAAATGCTTTGCCAAATTGCCTTCAATCTATTATGTTATTGCAAATAAATGTTGCTTTATGCTAAAATGAGTCCAAAGCCTCATCCACTTAAATAAAGCTTGCATGTA
>JAYEVD010000650.1:0-127659 GCA_036346405.1 Phyllostachys edulis
ATGGACCATCATTTGCATCATGCTAACTCTCACAATGGTTCCACTGCTTCTGGTGGTGGTGTGTCCAAGGTTTGGGTTCCCAAGCATTCGCTCTCTAACCATTCGGGACCCAAGACTTGGACACCTTGCCTTTCTCATGTGTAGGTACCGAGAACGCGGATTGGAGAACATGGACTTAAAGGATTCTGATCTTTTGCTTCATTACATGATCGAGACACTTGATGGTTCTCCACCTCAATGATGGCCTCCAAGAGGCATGTGCTTTAATGATCGGGATCTACACCTGTTTTGTGAGCTATCTTTTACCTTCATGCATTCCCTTTCATGATTATTCATACTTGGCATGTTGTGCTTGCTTTGTGCTCACTTGTACCTTATTGGCATGTGTTACTCTTGTGATATCTTTCATCATGCTTTTACCTTACTTGTACTTCCATGTATCATATTATTGTTCTTAATTTCCATGGGTGTATGAGTTTGGTTTTGTCAACATGAGCTTGTACTGTCTTGTACCTTTATTATCTTGCTCTTGTTGATTCTTGCTTATATATCCATGTATTATATTATTGTTCATTATTTCCATGGTTATGTGAGCTTTGTTTTGTCATCATGAGCTTGTGCTATTTTGTACATGATTTTTCTTGCTCGTGTTGATGTTTGCTGTATGTATCCACTTGTTCACTTGATATCCATGTTAGCATTCATTATTCATGATTTGTTCTAAAATGCTTTATGCTTACATGGTATTGTGCCTTACTGTTAATTGTGGATGCATGAGTCTTGCCATAGCTTTCACTAGCATGTTTTATCTATGACTGTATATATGATGTGTGATATGCTATGTGCTTGTTTGGTTGCTCCTATGCCTTATTGTGGATTAAGGATATTTTGAGTTTTATCATATCCTGGATAGCATGTGTTGTGTTTGATTTGTCTATCTTCATGCTCATGTCTTGAATTGTTGATTATATGCTTTTATGAGTTTTGGATCATTTGCTGCTATCCTTGCTAGTCATGTGTCTTGGTACTGTTTTCTTAGATATTATTTCACTAACCCAGTACCAAGGCATAGACTTTTTCTGTCTCTTTGGTGTAGTCTTTTCAGTTGAGAAGAACATGTGGTCTAACAAGTGGTCAAAGACTTGTTGTTGGTTCTTCTTCATTTGTGCCTTCAATGATGACTATCACTTCTCGGAGACGAAGGAATTTGAGATGAGGATGATGGGTGAGCGCAACTACCTTCTGAAGCTTCATGGATTGGATCTTCATCTATCATGACTACATCTCATTGCCAAGCAGTGGGACTCAGGTTCGAGCTTCTATACCCTACATTTGTGTGTGGTATCCCTAGTCTACTTTGCATAGCATCTGTTTTGTGTTAGGTGTTGGGCTTGATGTGTTCAGGGTAGATAGGAGGCTCTATTCTAGCACGTGTCTTTTCTAGGCACTCTTCTTATCCCATGATTTGCTAGGATGCATTCTTCTCACAGCTTAGGTCGAGCTTGTCTCCCAATCACTAGAGTTAGTAGGTTTTTGAGTTGCTTGTAAGCTTTTTGGTGTTAGTGTTTCGCTCCCTAGCTTTTCGAGTTGCTTTTCCTAGAGATTGTGTGGTGTTTGAAGTCTTTGTGCTTTTCTGTGGAGTTCTTGGCACTTTTGGTAGGTTACCTCTCAAATCTTTTAGACCCAACAAGGTTTGCCACCTTGAGAAGTGTGTTAGGGATAATTTATCCCTATGGGTTAGTTTGAGGGGGAGTTGGTTCTTTTCTGAACCTTTCTTGTTCATCTGAACTTTCCTTGTTCATTTGAACTTTTATGGATATTTTCTGATACCTTCTTCAAGTGGTATCTTCTTTGGATCTTTTTATCCTTGTGATCTTTTTAGGCTTGTAAGTCTTTTGTGCATCTCATTGTATCATATTGCATACATATGGAAAATCCAAAAAGATGCATTGTTATATAAGCTTTTCTGCTTCTTTCTTTTAATTAATGAAGCTTTGTTTATTACCCTTTTGAGCTTTAGTATTTCAATTCTCGCTCAAGTTCATGTTTAGTTTTTGACTTGCTAGAATTATCATGCTTTTACATGTGCAGCAATGTCTTTGCTAAATGAGCTAGAACTTTTGATATAACTTGAACTGAAAATAGCAATTTATGGATCTTTTAGCTAGTTGCACAATTAGTGATCCTTTTGTGACATTGGCCCTGTCAAAATTGCTTTGTTAGCTCTGGAATCTTGAATTGAACATCTTTGAGCTTTTAGTTCATTAAAGAATCTAAAACAGCTTTTGTGCAAAATGAAAAATGATCTCTTTTGTGCGAAAAAACTGATCTCACCAATTCTATCTCATGAGACGATTTGCCATTGTACTAGGCATGAACCCAGGGGGAGTTTTGGATGACCTAGACCACTCTTTTAAGCTTTTTGTGCTTGAGATGGTCGCGGCAAGGCTTGAGATCTAGCACATGGCTAAAAAGCAAATTGTCAAAATTGGTTGAAGCTTAGGAAGAGGTTGTGGATGGCTCCTAGTCTAGGATCTTCTTTACTAAGATAGACCTTTTATCAACTTGAATATTCATTGTAAATGAGGAACATTTGAAATTTGGGCTTTTGACAAAAATTGAGCTAAATGATTTAATTCAGGACTTTTTGTCTCTAAGATGGTCTTTGCTAGCTTTTTGATCTCACATTGACATTCTGACAAGGCCATTATCACTTTAGGATAACTGTTGAACTTGCTAATTTTGATGCATTGCTTAATTTAATCCAACAACATGTGATATATTGAGCTCATTAGCCTAGCTTTGCTATATATGTCTTAACATGATCTTGCTAGCTTTGTCGGGCTTGTTGTATCTTGAGTAATGGTAGAAATGCTAGCTTTGTTCAATTGAGTAATCTCCAAAGCTTCTTTTACCTAAAATTGAAAAATCAAAACAAAAATGAAGCCACTCCATTGCATTTCATGCATGCTCTTTCTTTGCTTCTTCCTTGCTTGTGCATTTGTCATCTCTAGATGAGAGGAAGGGATGATTCCTTGATGAATCCATTGTCAAAGGGGGAGAAGATATAGCGAAAATGTAATGTTAATAAAGAGCTTTTTGGTTATGGAAGAGAAGTTTTGTAATGGGGAGAAATGGAGAAATTGAAATTTCATGTTCTCTCTTTTAAAATGATGATTATAGTGAGGGGGAGCATTCATATTGCATTCTTTTGGTCTTATTGCCTTTTCTGAATTTGAATTGCAATTCTTGAAGACTTACAATGATCAAAGGTCAAATAGAACAGTTGTTCTTTCTTATGGACCTAAGTGAGATTTTTGGCTATTCTTTGGTAATTGAAGCTTTTGTGTTTGCTTTTGCCTTATCTCACTTGCTTATGCTATTCTGAAGCCAGCTTGGTCATTTTCTTTGCTTTTTCTTGCATTTGGACCAACTTGTGCCTTTCTTGTAGCTGCGAGTATTTTACTTTTCAAACCACAAACTTACATTTTCAGAGAGATTGCCAATGTGTTCATCAAGGGGGAGATTGTGGATATCATGGGGATATGCTTATGATCTTAGGATGATGAAACAATTGGCAATGGTGCTTTTGGTTTGAAGTTTCAAGCGTTTTCGACAAAGTTTCAGATCTGTTAGGTCGTGGTGGTCACCGGCTTTTATCTTGAATGTTGATATAAGTGGTGAATTGATTTTGGGATAGGTCATATCCATATTTGTTAATGCATATGTATTGCATGTTGCATGTTTTCACTAACGTGGGTCAAGTTGTGAAGAACTTGTTCCGGATTCGTGTTTGCTTGTCTATTCTTTGTGTAGGTGGCTTGAAGGTCTATAGCGGTCATCGGCAGGAGGATCGGGACTAAGCTTGGAGAGTGAGGTCGGAACGATCAAGGATGCGGGTGGTCGGGTGACTCAAGCATGGCCTTGAGAATGGACAAGGATGACCGAGCAGGCGATTGGTCTGACCCGGTTGATCAAGCGGTCGGGAGTCGTTGCAAGTGCTTAGTGGTGCCGGTGGGATCCGGACGGGAGAGACTTGACAACATGGAGCCGTTGATCAACCTACACGTGGCGAAGCAGGCGAGTGCTTCGCGCAGATGGACTCGGTCTTTTGGAAAAGATCGAGAATGGGTATTTTGGTAATTTTACCAAATACCATCTTGGTGACCTTTGGCTAAACCACGGCGTGGGGCGGCGCAAAGGAAGTGGTTTAAGTTAAGAGAATTGAAAGGCGGCGCTTTAATTTGCGTGCGTGTGTTCCGTTGTTGTTGGGCCTTATGAAGCCCATTTGCTTATTAGAGTTAGAGGCGCCCTTTGTTTTGGATGGGACATTAGGTTTCTTGCATTTGGAGAAAAGGCGCCCATGAGGAAAGTTTAGAGCTCTGTGGCGGCGCAACCTGAAAAAAAATGAGTCTTTGTGTGGCGCTGTTGAGTCCTTGGAAAAAAGTCCATGGCGGCGACACGGTGGCCTTTGTAGTCTGGCCCGAAAAAACAGTTCGCATGGCGGCTACGTCACTTGTAGGTTGTAGCGAGTGGAAACAATCGGAAGAAGCGTATTGCTTTAATCAAGGTTTTGATTTTTGTTTTGGTTTTCCTGCTTTGCCTTTTGCGTGTTTGAGGACTAGCACCTTGTTTGATGTGAAATGGATTGACGTTCCTGGTGCGTCCTTGTCGGCTCTATGTGCGTGTGAGGCGATGGGTGTAATGGCAACCAAGTTCTAGTCGACTGCTGCTTTGTCTTTTGATCGGCATTTTCTTGTGAGCGAGTGGGTGATCTAGGCAGCTTGTAATCCCAGGAAAAACCAGTCTTTTGGGGCGGTCGGTTTCCCCCTGTGTAGAAACTGGAGCACCTGGCGGCGGCCTGCTCTCTCCCGAAAAATCAGAGCGCTTGGTGGCGGCGCTGTGCTCTAAAAATCTGTGTGCTGTGGCGCCAAGAAAAAAGCGAGTGTGTCGGCCTTTGTAGAAGCAGGAAAAATAGGAGCTATGGGCGGTGGCTGCTCATCTGAAAAAAATCGGCCCGTAGCAAATAGAAGCTTAGCGGACTGAGCATCCTTGATAAAAGATGGCGTTGGGCGTCGGCAGCGTGTGGTTGTGTTGTAGCACTCGTTCCATGCTTGCAGTAAATTCCCAGCGTCTAATAGCTTCGTGGTTGGATTTGTTTTCTGCCTGGGCAGAGTGTTGTTGTGGGAATTTCTGGGTTTAGTGCTGTGCGTTCTGCAGTTGGGTTTGGTGATTGCCTTGGCCGACGTTTCCTCGCTTGTAGAGCCCTGTGTCGGCTGGCCGTTGGAGAAAGAAGTGTTTTTGGGCGGTGGCGTGTAGTCTTATAGGTAGACAAGAAAATCAAGATTTAGCTGTTTTCCTGTTGGGTTCAATTTATTGCTTGGCTGCCGTTGTTGTGTCCAAAGGTTTTGGTTTTAATTGCCAGTAGCTTTGGGTTGATTTTGGATTTGTTGCTGTCGTCCTTGCGCCCCCTGCATGTAAGAGTCTGGAACCTTGTTTGATTTAAAAAGCTTTGAGTTTGTTCAACAGATTCTAGCAGTTTGCTGTGTGAGTTTATTTTATTCCTTGGGCTGCTCAATGACGAGTCCCTTGTTTTGATAGCTACTGTGACTGATCTGTTTCTCTGTATGCTTGTCGGATTCTTGTGGTTTCGGTGCGGCATTCAAGCATGTCTTGCAAAAGGATATACGAATCTTTGCTTGGACACAGACTCGATTCCACCAACCAGTCTGGCTTGGTTTTGGTGCAGCAGTAGTGATCGCCATTGTGCCTTTTGCATCGCTGTGTGTTCTGGTGGATTGTCTTTAGGAGCAGTGGCAGCTGAGCATGCTCTATTCTGTAGACTAGTTAGCTCTGTTTGGAGCCACAGCTTTTGGTGTTGGATCATTAAGAAAAAGATGGAGCTAGTAGCTTTGAATCTTCTTATTAGATTATTTTATTGCCTTGCTGTTGTTCTCTTGAGCTCAGGGGTTTGATCGGATTCAACACAGGTCATCCATTGTGTGCTGATATCTGAATCTTCATAGCTTTTATAGCTATTGGAGTGAAAGTAGTGTTGAGTTTGATCGAAGGGAAAATTAGAGAAAGCGTCTATTCACCCCCCCCTCTAGTCGCCTTTCCGGTCCCACAGAATTTACCAAACTCTCTCTCACTGTAGTTCCCTTCTGCATCGCGTAGCATTTGATCCAGATTGTCATCGTGCAACCTATCATCATCAAAAACACAGTCCACATCCGGCATATCGTTGACTTTCTCGACGATGTCGTCATTATTAACTTCCTGTATAATCTGCTCTTCACTGTGATTGGTCCAACATGTATACCCTTTTTTGAAACCCCTTCGAATCAAATGCGCCGATCTGCGGCGGGTTGTCAAACATCTTGATTACGTAATCAATGCATGGACGATTACATAAATTTTATCCCTTCTTCAACATATCTTGCTCGGTGGCTCTTCTAAAACAAACACGCTATTAATGTACTCTTCACACACACGGTTCTCACGTACATCGACTTCGGTCCATCTACACTACGTGCGTAACAAATTAATTAGTGTTAAATTAGAGCAAATACTCTTGCTATTGACCAAACATACTAAAATTAATTAGCGATTAACCTAGAGCAAATATAAAGTGTTACAGATCGTTGCCCTCGGAGCTCACGACGAATATTCCAAATTAATATCCCGCGAGATCCTCCTCCTTTCTTCCTTCTCCCTTCTCCTCCTTCCTCCTCTCTTTAGCTTCCTCCTTTCCTTCTTCTCTCTAAGGAGGCAATGGGGATCGGCGAGGGTGGCGGTTGGGCGCTAGGGGCAGGGGTCTGTCGGGATGACTTGATATTTATAATGCCAGCATATCAGGAACTATCACAGACGGTTCATAACTAGAACCGTCTGTGATGTCTCGATTATCACATATGGTTCTTCTTAAGAACCGTCTGTGAATTATCACAGACGGTTCAATCGTCTGTAATAAGTACAACATAGAGACGTTTGAAACCATCTGTGATAATTACAACACAGAGATGTCCACTATAGCTATTTTGTAGTAGTGTGTCAATGACACCTCGAAATTATTTTCCAGTTCTCACCACATTTTCTAGTGTTCCGGTAGCATAGTTGTGTTTTCCGGCGTGAACACAAACCAACTTGCCACTGATATTTCCAACAAAAGCGTTACAAACAGCAACTCCAACGTTTCACACACTACTACTACTATCGATCAGAAGCTCACACCATTTTTCCTCTGTACTTACATGTGTATGTGTATAGCAATCGCAGTATAGCAAGAACAAAAAAAATGTCAAATTTCAATCTCAGCTCTTCTAAAACGCGAGCTGAGATTGACACAAAAATGGTCTCGCATCGATCACGCTGTATGCTGTAGGCCGTATGTATCCCTATATGATGATGTACTTACGAGACGTCGATCCTGTCGCGCGCTATAGCACGCGGGCGACACGGCCGCCGGGGTCCGCCGCCGGCGCCGCCTGCTGGGTCATCTCGTAATGCCGGTGGATCTCGTTCAGCAGCGACCTCGCCTTCTTGCTCGTCTGCGGGCTGCCGTCGGCGACGAGCGAGTGCAGCGAGCCCATCAGCCCGGCATCCTGCCCAGCAGGGCGACCACCTTGTCGCCGCCGTGCCGGCTCAGCGAGACCAGCAGCGCCACGCAGTAGTCCTTCCCCGACCGGGACGGCGACACGGCGAGGGTCTCGACGAGGCGTGCGACGAGCCCCGGCCGCGCCAGCACGGCCAGTGCGCCCGCCGGCTGCTCGGCGATGCTTGCCAGGACCGCAAGGGTGTCGCTGGCGAGGCCGTCCCGGTCGTCGCTGGACAGGAGGCCCGCGAGCGCCTCCACGGCGCCGGCGGCGACGGCCCTGGCGTGGTTGCTCGCGCACTGGAGCAGCCCGTAGAGGCTGACCATCGCGTTCTTCCGGCCGCGGTACGCGCCATCCCGGATGAGCTGCACCAACGTCGGGATGGCCTCTGGGATGCGGCCGATCTCCTCGGCGTGCTCGGCGTTCGACGAGAGGTAGAACAGAATGGCCGCCGCGTTCTGCTGCGCCTCGGCCTTGGCACCGACGTTGATGACGTCGACGACGAGGCCGACGCCGCCGGCCTCGACGAGCGCCGCCCGGCCCGCGGGGTGCTTGGACAGGTTAAGGATGCACGCCACGGCATTGTCTTGCACGAACGCGTCTGTGGAGGACAGGAGGCATAGCAGCCATGGCACGGCGTTGGCATCGACGAGGCGCGCCCGGTAGAACACGCTGTGCTTGGAGAGCTTGCGGGCCTCGCACGTCGCCTTCCTCCGCTCCTCCGTAGACCCCCTGGAGAGCTGCGCCACGATGTGCGCGACGGCGAGCCGGGCGGCGCCGGCTGCGGCCGAGCCGAACGGCACGCCGGCGTTGCCGACAACGCCGTGGCGGAGCCTGGCGCTCGGCTCCGGAAGCGAGACGCCGTTGCTGAGCAGCATCAGCTCGATTATCCCACGCAGCGCGGCGTTCGGCACGACGTCGGCGGTGCGGAGCCTCGCCGGTGACCGGGCACTTGCGGGACCCGGCCTTGATCCACTGGCTGATGGACGCGCGGTCGTACGTCTGGCCGGTGGACACGGTCACTGGGTCTGTCGCGAGGTCCAGCGTGATCGGGCACTGCAGTGCCTCCGGTCTGATCCACTCGGGCACCTCGCCGGCCGCGCCGGCGCCGCGGAATCGGCTTTATTCACGTCAATGTGATCGAACAGGACCACGCGGCAGTACACCAGGAACGCCATTAAGATATTGATGAGGACGACCTCGCTGCTGTTCTCGTCGCCGACCTCCAACCGGGCGGACAGCTCGCTCTCCAAGAAGGCGATCTCCTCGGAGCACTCCGACCAGCATCTGACCCCGACGCGGCCGAGCACCCGCCTCACGTCCTCGGCGTCCGGCGCGACGCCGCTCTTGAACTGATCCAGTATTGACCTCACGCTCCGCGCCGCGAGGTCGTCTCCGGCGTCCGGCCGCACTCCCGCGCGCCACGCCTGATCTGTCACCAGCTGCGCGAGCTCCCCGGCCTCCACGGACGCATCCACGACGCTCCTCGGAAGCACGTCCATGGCCGCCGCGACGGACCCAAGAACCAACCGGAGCTCAGACGCTACCAACCCAGCATTCACGAGCACCCACAGCCGTGCGCCCCGCCGCGCGCAGTCCGTGAGCAGGAACCTCATCTTCTGCAAGGCCACGTGCAGCTCCGTGAGCCCGAGCACGGCGGAGGACGGCAGGGCCATCATCTTCGTCGCTTCCTGGACCTCCTCGAGGAACGCGAGTAGCAGTCCAGCGAGGCGCACGGCCTGGCGCACGCCTTGCCGGAGCACGGGGAAGGCGCTGGCGTCGGCGGCCATGCGGCTCGCCACGTCGGCCGCGAGGGAGAGGAGGGAGGAGAACAGCGGCGCTGGTGCGATACCCTCGCACGGGCACACCGCAGGAAGAGTAAGCAGCCGCCGGCGTTTGGGATGGTTCGGCGGCGGCGACATTGAAGATGAACGCGGTAAGCGAGGAATGGGAGTGGCACATAAAATGGTAAGAGAAGTTTCGAGGTGGCTGTAAACTGCAGTGAGAGGGTGGTATTTATAGAGGGCCGGAACACGTGTTGCGGCAAAGGAGCATTGGTCTAGGATGCTGACATGTGGCTGTATGGACACGTGGAGCGCGATCGGAGGGTGGTTTCCCGGTTAGCGGCGGCCGGGGAGCTTGGGACTCGGGGCTTGTAGCTGGTAGTATAGTACTGGATTGGAATTTGGAAGGAATGGAGAACCGGAGTGTGGCAGCTCCGGCTAAACTCCACGATGCACCAATATTTTAAGAGCGTAGTTTTTGATGTATGTTCAATTTCTTTCTTTTTAGAGCTGTGCTACAACTTTGTTGTGATGTCTAGATCAGAGGTAGTTTGTGAGGTTTGCGACTGTGTGACCTTCATCAATGTACAAGGTCGCAATCTTTAGGTTTTCAAATAAACATGGAAAAACAAAGATTAGTCGTGCTTTTGGATTACGCACTCAACAACGATTCATCAATAACTATTTTGGGACTTCCGATGTCAGTGTGTCGACACGCAATACGTACCTGGCTAGGGATCTGGGCTAGCTCGGTGTATATGTAGCACAAACTGTTACGCTCGTGTATGTTATAAGTAGAAAACACATGATAATTACCAATTAACCTGTATCTCCTGAAAGTCGTCCAATATTTGCTTGAAAATTGAAATAGATAGATTCCTTGAGCTTAGTTAGAGTAACCTTCTTCCTTTAACAAAAGTCACAAGTAACCTTCCCTTGTCGGCCGTGCCATCGCATTGGTCTACGCAAATGACAAAGCAGAAGGCAGCCAGCCAGGCGCCAGCCACCCACACAGGCTAAGCTTGGTATGGTGTCTTCAAACAAAGGGAGGGGCTAGGCATGATCGTACCATGGTATCACCATGGGAGTTGTGGGCTTAATTGGTACTGTTGCATAATAAAATCGTAAAAATAGTCTTTTCAACATCGATAAATTAACAAAAAATAACAGATTAACGTCGATGGGTGATGCCGCTACACGCCCACCGAGCGGCGGTGGGCGTGGACAAGCCACATTCGTTGCGCGTGACAATGCTTATTTGAGGATCGTGTAAATCATCGAAGCGTGTCAGCGGTGTTATTTTTAAGTCGTCTAAAATTTTCTTAAGTTTAAGTCGATTATTGGCGAATTGAATTTATGTAGAGATTGATATGTTATATTATTGAATATTGATCTAATAGATAAAAAATATGATTTATATTTAAAAAATTAATAACCTTATGAATAGACCGTCCCTATTTTGTATTATTCTCTTTTGAGAAGCTATTTGTACTGTTCCGCCATTAAGTAGTGCCAAATGAGTTATGAAACTCTTACCGTGGAGACCGAAGATGCGCTCGCGCCCTCAAGAGAAGAACGCCGCGGCAATCAGCACGTGGGGCCCACCAAGTACGGCCCAGCCCCGCGGAACTGCCCTGAACACGTGGCAACGGATACGTCGCGTGCAACGCAACCCCTCGGACCGGAGCACGGGAGGGATAGGGATCGAGGGACCGTGGGGCCCAGCTGGCCGACGTAGCCACGCCCACGCTGTTCGCCCGCGGACACCAAACACCACCACACCCAGCTCTGCGTGTCGCCACGTCAGCTTCAGGATTCGTGCGGCCAACCCTCGTGCACGCCACGGCGCGCCCGGGACCGGCGGAGATTCAAACACGGCGATTAGCCCGCTGTTAAACCGCTGTTCAGCGACGTGGACACCATCACACGAGTCGATTAGTTTAACCCGGAAAATAAATAAATAAATAAAAATATGCCTACGTGTTCGCTGTGGGGCACGCGTCGCGTCTTCATTGCACCAACCGTTTTCCCACCTGCGCATACGTCCAGGAGGCAATCAAAAAATAATACGAAGGGAGGGTCGATTATGTCAAAATCGGGACGGTCGCGGAAGGGGTCAAGCGCAGAGGCGGCGTCCCTGTCAGACGTGGCGAGGGGGACAGGTACGCTTCGGCCGATTTTTTTTAAATAATATTTTTTAAAAAGATAATTATAAAATTAAATAGTTCGATTTTTTTTTAACAAAAGTAGGTGCTAGAATGGCGACAGGCTCTGTTTCAATTGGCGACAAGGATTCTGTTTACTGACTGTCCCCAATCTACATTCTTGTCGGCATTTGAACTGATGATTGGTCAGAATGCTTGATGTTCATGTGCATGATGGCGATAGAATCTAGCTATTTAAACCCAAAAATCGGTGAAAATACCATTTTAATTCTGAAAAAAGAAAGAGATATAGAGAGAGGATAAGGAGAGAAGAGCGAGTGAAAGCTTATTTGCCGGTTAAATGGCGGACGAGAGAGAGAGAGATAGAGTATCAGATCTGGTCAGTCATTTTGCAGGTAACTGTTTTTGCAACTTCGTACATTATTTCGAAACCTTGTCGGTTAGCAAATAAAAATAGCGACATAGAATTCAATAGATTAGATAATTTTAGCTGTTTTATGTAGTACATCATTTAAGTTGTGTATAGCTTAGTTCATCATGCAGATATTATTTATGTTACAATACTCGAACAATTTAGAATAAATTCGCAAAATAGGAAGACACCTTGGAGAATAGGAAGGTACCTATTAAAAATCTGTAAAAATTGCATACTAGCTAAGTAGAGTAGATAGAGCTTAATCAAAATAATATAAGCTTAATTTTGGTTTCTATTTGTGCGAGATAATTATTCTGTTACTGCAGAAAATTCTTTTTAAACTAGGAAAATAGCATGACACATCTTAAATTGTAAAACAAACCCGGAGTTGCTACATAGGTTACGTAGAGACGAATTAAAATATTGTGATCTTTATTTTTTGTTTCCATTTGCATACGATAAATATTTTAAAAATACTGGAGACACTTTTTAAATAAGGAAAGTAGCAAGATACCTATTAAAAATCTGTAAAAATTGCACAGTAGCTCAGTATGGTTTGTAGAGCCTGATTGAAATAATCCCAACATAATTTTGATTTTCGTTTGTATGCGGTAATTATTTTGTTAGTGCCAAAAATACTTTTTAAACTAGGAAAATAGCATGACACAACTTAAAATTATAAAAATCCAAAGTTATTACCACTACTACGTAAAAGGCCTTCACACACGGTTCAAAAACGTCATTCTGAGATAGTTTCGTGACATAAAGTCATCATAGGCGGTTTCGAACCGTCAGAATACTATAATATCATAGGCGGTTATTAACTCAAAACCGTTTGTGATAGTCGCCTATCACAGACGGTTTGTAAATGAAACCGTATGTGATCGACTATCACAGACGGTTTCATCTACAAACCGTCTGTGATATTCTTTACATTGCTAAATCTATTTACATTTATTGGTTAGCCTTAGGAAATGCTAGCCATACCTTTTGAAATAAGCTGAAACACAACATTAAGTTGTATACATCCAATTCACATTCATTTTAGAAACAAGCACATCCAATTCGCATTCATTTCAGAAGCAAGCACATCAAATTCGCATTCATTTCAGAAACAAAGCACATCCAATTCACAAATCAATTAACTAAAATTAACCATTAATGTACATTTACACACATGTGCCATTAAGTTCAATCTTATCCCAATCAAGTTCAATCTACATTGTGGAAATTCCCATCTGGATTTATGACTTGACTGTTCAGGAATGACGCAAAGTGTGATCGAATTTTTATGAGCTCGCTTTGTTCCAACGCAGTTTCGGCGATGGTTGCAACCTGTCGCTAGGAAGATTAAATTCGTGCTTATATAGATTGGTAAGTATGAAATAATTATTGCAAGATTGACAAACCTGAGGATCATTGGTGATCGCGGAACGGATGAGTAGTTCCATGTTGTGGCAAACATAGTATCCACAGAGGTTGACGGACGGCCATTTGGTAGCCTTGCAAAAATAGAATTGGTTAGTTCGAGAAGCATTACTACTGAAGTGTTATATAAGATTAATGTGTACTAGCTAGCGAGTATCGGGAAATTTAGATCGTGTCATGGCGTTCTTCCCTTGGATGTCCCTCTCTAGCATAGAACACGCAGAGCGACCCACGTGATTTCAAGAAGTTAGCTAGCCTTAGCCATTGCAAAGGAAGGAAAGACTACAATAGAGTTTCTATGGAGGAAATGTGTTTACTGTTGATTAAATTCGAACAAGCTGTGAAGTTGTGAGTAGCCCTCTGTAGGGAATCTAGGTATATTACCCGGTTAGTTTTGGTATAATTACAATTAGAATCGAGTGGAACCTACGGGTATGTCACCATGGTCATTAAACCTAAGTTTGTGTTACTTATAAAGTACAAATCAACAAGTATAGCGATGAGTGCAACACTTACTGCTTTGGTTGTAGGGCAAAAGTATGTATTCCTTGTTGCGGCGAGCAGCAAAAACTCTATAACGTAATCCTCGATGAATCTTGCATTCTCCTTGATGGTTTGCTCGGAGACTAGATGTGGGTCGAGAAGCCGTGGTGAATTCCTTAATTCGCTTCGGACATCATGTATCTATATACAAAAGCAAGGAGTTATATATAACATTTATCGGTATTACACGAACATTGGCCGTGATTGTACACACTTACGATTGTCGAAGATCGCATGAGTGAGGCGTCGAGGAGTCGAGGTTGAAGAGATAGAACAAGTCCTCGAAGGTCACCGTGAAGACACGATCTTGAGCCTCGTGGTTAAAATGATCCTTCTCGAACTTGGCGGTGACACCCGCGTCGTTGTTCATCCATCTTGTTGGCCTATTCCATGTACCATGTATGCAATATCGTGCAAGTCGGTCCTAGGGTATAGGGTTGTCAACCTCTCGACCAACGGCTCGCCTAGCACGAATTTCCAGGCCAACGACAAGAAGGGGATATCAGAACAGGAGTCAACCGTCTTCGATTTGCCCTTGCTTCCTCGCTTTGTAGAGGTTGACTTCACAAGAGTCGACTGAGCACGAGGTTTAGATGCATCTGATGCACCGGGCCCTTGCCGCGTCGGTGCAGGTAGCTCTGGTGCAGTCAGCTCCCGTGGACTTGACACCGTTACAAGACATTCCCGTGAAGTTGACATCGGAGCAGGTAGCTCCAAGCAGATGTCCCTCTTGGGCCACTGGATGAATGTTCCAACGGCTTACTCTAGAGTCATGACCTCGTCATTTGGGGGAATATGCAGTGGGACGGCCCTGAAATTGGCACAAACACCGTCCACATTCACTTTTGCGAAACCTAGTGTTAGATTTACACCGTGCACCAAAGCCCCGACACCGGATGGATACACCTGGCCCCAAGCAGCATCTAGGGCAACAGAGGCATATCTCACTTGGAGCTTGCACTTCGTAGCCACCTACATAACAATACAAAATTAGTTACTCTAACAGGCCTATCAATGGATCGATCATTCCAGAGATAATAATTATTACTTGGATGTCATCAATAGGAAATCTGTCGTCGCCTATTGGGGTCGGGTTAGGGTTGGACGACGACTACTCGAAAGTTCTGGAGGTGGCTAGCATAGTAGGGCAGGGCTTGCAACTAATTGTTGGGACTTACAACCTGAACTTCCCTAAGCCTTTTCTCAAAGCTCTCCAGTTGCCGTTGCGTTGCAGTTTTGGCGCGATTATCAATCTCATCTCTGAGGGATTCAGTGATCTCATCTTTGATGGATTCACGAATCTCCTCTCGTAGCTTTGCCTCGCGCTCGGCTTTGGGTCTCTTCCTACTCCGGTACGATTTAGAGTCCGCTCGGAACCAATCTTTCCATGGAACATAAAGACCAGCGCCTTTCGTGCGACCCGGGTGCTCATTGTTTCCCAGGGCCACGGAGAGTATATCTCTCTCCCTGTCTGCTTGGAATGAGCCTTGGGAAGATTATGCACTCAGCGTTACCTACAATAGCCCGACATGTCATTTCACTTCCTAAGAAGTTATGAAGTAATTACAAACTAGGTAGTTCAATATCTTACCAGGCGTTGGGACACTTCCTGGTCTGCGGGGTTTGGAAAGGAGACTTTCCCTGTAGACAGGGTACATAACCTCCCCATTAACTAGTTTCGGGCATGCTCATCAGTGATCTCGGCAAATAGCGGGGAGACATTCGAACGGTTTGCCTGCTGGTTCTGATCCCTCCATATCGAGATTTTACCCGCATACCCAGCGGTGCCGAGTCTGTGGGGGTGCTTGTTTTTTGCCTGGAGGGCCGTGTGCACCGCACTTTCACTCCTAAATTCATCTGCGGTCTTCTTCGCCACAAACTCGACCCAACACACTTCCAAGAACGGATACTTGTGGAAGGGCCTCAGATCCTTCTCCACGTAATTCTTGACAAGCGTGCTCTTGAAGTTCTTCCACGCTTTGCACGTCTGTAGCAACGCGTGTCGTCGCACGGAGTCCTGGTGTTGTTCCGGGATCTTGAACGATCGGAAAATATCCGTCAGCAGCTCACCTTTCTGTTCTTTGGTCAACTCCTTCCACGAATCGTAGGTGATGTTGACCTGTTCCCGTGCAACTATTTCGACCGTTCTCCGGAATGCAGACGCTGCTCGGCGAGGATTGATAGGGGTCCCAGACTGATCGACCTCCGTGATGGTAAATCGGCCTGCAGGCCATTTCGATATTCCTCTTCTTCTACCGCACTTGGATATTCCAAAGGACGGTGCCTCAGACACATGAGGCGACGGTGACGAAGAATGAGCGGAAGACATCTTCACAAGAAATAGAAGTTCTGACACGCATGAACATATTATCATAAGATTCGATCTCTATGTGTATGGGTATACACACCAATTAATAATAATTGGGATATATAGGGAAGAAATTAGGACCAATACAATGACATAATTGACATAAACATGTAAATCCTTCAAGTCATTTAAAAAGAATAATATGCTCAACACAAACATCATGTGAACAAATTAGAGCTAAATTTCAAACCTGATTATCAAAACAATTTCAGTACAAGACTATTATCATCACAGAGCATTCATCTCAAGCCCACCACACCACATCACAATATATTCCAGTAACAGTATCAAAACAAATACCATATGAAAAACTGACTAGAACAAATACAAATTCCTAAAACAAGTACAACACCTCATACTACTCAGTGTTTGAACCAGATACTAGTGCAATTATCATGAGTCAATGAGGACTATGATAGCATGACAGATTATTGATAGAAAGAGTGAGGGAAAGGGGCGTCGGGGTCGGCAACTCGGCAATGGTTACCTTTGGGCGTCGAGAAAAGACGAGCAGAGAGCGATACAGAGCGAGGGGCGGCGTCGAAGGGGGAGCGGATGGGCTTGGGAGGGAGGAGGCGGGCAGCCTCGGGAGGATCTGGCCGGGCTCGAGGAGGAGGCGACTCGGGCTCGAGGAGGAGGCGGCGTCGAGGACGGCGTCGATGGGCTCGGGGGAGGAGTCGTGCTGGGCTTGAGGAGGTGGCGGTGTCGAGAACGGCGGTGACGAGCTCGGGGGAGGAGGGAGTTAGGAGTTGAGAAACTTAATCGTTTGAGTGGGTGGCGCAGGCAAACCCTAGTGTTCGAATATAAATAGGGATGGACATCACAGACGGTTCTACTTTAGAACCATATGTGATATGTGATGTATCACATACGGTTCCAATCAACAACCGTTTGTGATATGTTATGTATCACAGACGGTTCCAATGAATAGCCATCTGTGATATATGATGTATCACAGACGGTTCCAATCAACAACCGTCTGTGATATCATGTATCACAGACGATTTTTACCAAGGAACCGTCTGTGATATATAATCACAGATGGTTTGTAGATGAAACCGTCCCTGATATTATTTTGTATTGGTTAATCTAGTTCTGTTTATTGGCTAGCCTCAGGGAATGCTAGCCATGCCCTCTAAAACAAGCAGAAAACACAACAAGTACATGTATATACATCCAATACACATTCATTTCAGAAACAAGCACATTCATTTCACAGTACAAATCAATTAACTCTAATGCACTAAAATTAACCATTCATCAGAACGTACATATACACACATTGTTCAATTAATCTTTAAAAATTAGCCCTTCATGATGATCGACGCGTATGTAGCTAGTTTCGTCATGTTCTTCTTCCTCAACCCTTATGCCATTTCTGAAAGGAGGCAACTCGTCAAATTGATTGTATTCTTCCTCGTCCACTACATTCTCAACTCCGATAATTCTCCTTTTTCCATGAAGAACTACGTGGCGCTTCTTATTTGCCTGGTCGGTTACATAAAAGACTTGAACAACTTGGTTAGCGAGTACGAATGGTTCGTCTTTGTATCCGACACGTTCGAGGTCCACGGTAGTGACGCCGTACTTGTCGACCTTCACCTGTGGGAGATGGACCCAACGACACCGAAATAGGGGGATCTTGAAAAGCACATAGTCGAGCTCCCATATCTCCTCTATTTGCCCATAGTAGGAGCTCCTCAGCCCATCGATACTGAATGCATCTATGCAAACACCGCTATTTTGGTTAATGCTCTTTATATCCCGAGCCTGCGTATAGAATATGTACACATTTATGTTGTATCTTCGCCATGTCACAACTGTAAATGTTGGCCCTTTTGCCAACCATGTAAGCATATCACTTGACAAGCTCCTAGCGAGTCGCTCCTTCAACCATTGGTTGAACCGTCTATTGTGTTGTCTCGTGATCCAAACATCTGGTCACTCCGTATTCTGTTGTCGAAGCACGTCCTCGTGCTGGTCGATATACGGGGACACTTCAGTCACGTTTTGCAAGATCGTGAAATGGGCTTGAGCATACACATCCATATCTGGAGTGATTACTTTCCTTCCGATGGTCTCGATACCCTCGAGTCTCCCCTCGTGGTTAGATCAAGGCACACCTATCGGTTTGACCTGAGCCATGTAATCGACGCAGAACTCAATGACCTCTTCGGTTGCATAACCTTCGATGATGCTGCCCTCCGGCCGAGATCGATTCTGTACGTAGGACTTGAGAATTCCCATGAACCTCTCGAACGGGTACATGCTACGTAGGAACACGGGCCCGCACAACTTTATCTCCCTCACAATGTGAACAATAAGATGGACCATGATATCAAAAAACGATGGAGGGAAATACATCTCAAGATCACATAGAGTTGTCACCACCTCGTCCTGTAGAGCATCTAGTTCTTTGGGATCGATGACCTTCTGAGCAATTGTGTTAAAGAAATAACACAGCCTCATGATTGTCTCTCGGATCTTAATCGGCAAAATACTTCTAATTGCAATAGGGAGCATTTGTGTCATTAGCACATAACAATCATGAGACTTCATGCCAATTAACTTCAAATCTTCCATCGAAACAAGTTTCTTCATGTTGGCGAATGCAGGACGAGAACTTTCACACCATGCAAGCACCAAAGACAGATTCGATTCTCTCGGTCTTGGGCAGAGTGTAACAAGCGAGGGGAGGTACGTTCATCCTTTATCGGTCTTTATTGGTGCTAACTCGGTCCGATGTCCATACCAACCAAGCCGCATGCGTTGACACCATCCTTTGTTTTGACACGAATGTTCAAGAAGAGACCAATCAAGTCATCACATACATTCTTCTCTCGTGCATGACGTCGATGTAGTGGTGAACTTCTAGGTGCTCCCAATAAGGTAATTCCTAAAATATTGATCTCTTCTTCCAGATGTTCTTCTTACGGGTCCTCGATTTACGTCCCTTTCTGAGCACAATATCTAAATCCTTAGCCATATCATAGACCTCTTTTCCGCTTAAATGCCTTGGAGTTGACTTTCCTCCTTCGCTCCGTCAATTGTTTCTTTATCTGCGGTATGGGTGAGCCCTCGAAGGAACCTACAATGACGCATGTACACGCTTTACGTAAGTGATTGACCATACACTCTTGGTATCATCTAAGCGGTGAGTACAGACTTTGGCCCTTTTGTACTCGGCTGACAGTTAGCAAAGGCGGGATAATCATTTATGGTGCGAGAATAACAAGGAACGTAAAGTGAAGTTCTCTCGCTTGTACGCATCCCATACCTGCATCTTCAATCCATGGTATTTTTAGATCTTCCATCAATGGTGCTAGGTACACATCAATATCATTCCTGGTTGCTTAGGCCCTTGGATAAATATCGACAATAAAATATACTTCTACTTCATACACAACCAAGGAGGAAGATTGTAGATCTGAGCGTCACGGGCCAAGTGCTATGTCACCGCTCATGTTACCGAAGGATCCATTCTATCTCAGACTCAATCCAAACCTTATATTCCGCGGTTCCGCATCAAGTCTGCAAACCTCCTATCGATGTTTCTCTACTGGGCGGAATCAGCATGGTGTCTTAGCTTTCCGTCATTCTTACGCTCCTTTGAGTGCTAATGCAGCAGTTTTGCATTCTTTGGGTTCGCAAAAAACCGCTTCAAACGGGAAATTACAGGAAGATACCACGCTACCTTAACAGGAGGTCCTTTCTTCACCTCGATTCCCTCGTCGTCATCTGATTGATTCTTACGCTTGTATCGGGATGCGTTGCACACCGGACATACATGCGTGTTTGCATACTCGTTACGCTAGCGGATACAGTCGTTCGAACATGTATGTATTCTTTTTACTTCCATTCCCAATGGACAAAGAACCTTCTTAGCTTTGTAGGTGGTTTTGGGCAAGTCGTTTTTCTCCGGAAGCATGTCCGCTAAGAGACCTAACAGCCCCGTGAAACTCTTGTCGGACCAACCGTTGCTTGCCTTCAATTTCAGCAGTTCAAGCACGGATGACAACCTTATGTATTCCGGCTTGCAGATCGGGAATAAAGGTTTCTCCGAGTCCTCCATCAAATCCCGGAATTTAACATACTCCCTCTCATCACAGTTCCCTTCTACATCGCGAAGCATCCGATCTAGATTGTCATCGTCTGACCTATCCGAATCGAACCACAATCGACATCATCCGCAAAGATATCGTTGACTTCTGTATAATATGCTCTTCATGGATCGTCCAACGTGTATAACTCTTTTTGAAACCCCTTCGAATCAAGTGTGCTTCGATCTACGCTCGGTTCTTAAACATCTTTAGATTCTCGTAGTCAATGCATGGACAAGACATATATTTCGCCCCTTATTCAACATATCCTCCTCGGCAGCTCTTGTAAGCGGCATACACCATTAATGTACTCTTCACTTACACGGTTCTTCAAGTACATCCACCTTCGGTCCATCACACGGTTCGTATTGAAAATCACGAAATAAATAAAAGGGTGACTTTGAAAACGATTTTCGAGGCTTAATTACGCTTTCCAGAGAAAGCGTATTTTCTCGAACCAAAGGTGGCTTTTTTTATTTTTATATTTTTTCTGATTTTATTAACTTACATGTGGGCCCAACTTGTCAGTGACTCATTTTTTATTTCATGATTTTATTTATGAAATCTACGACGATCCCACATGTTATAGACTCGCTAGTTTATTAACGAAATGATTAAAAACAGTAGGATTTGAAGCTCAAATTGGGCTTAGGGTAACATCGCATTGCTAATAGTCATGGCTCGGGGCCCTAAGTTCGCCTGAGGCGAACCGACGGTGATGTCCCGTGGCGGCGCTATGGGCTTCACTAGCAATTTCGGCGTAAACACATGAAATTACTAAAATTAAAGGATGCTTATGCTCCAGTAGCTCACCTCGATCACGAGGAAGGTGTCAATGAAGTCGGGAAAGGTCCAAGACGGCTGGTCATCGGCAAACAGAGGCGACGGCGGCAACCTCCTCGGTGACAATAGCTGAAATGGACCACACGAGCGGGCTCAGTGAGGTGAGGCGATACTCAAACCGGGCACAGAGTGGCGATGGACTCACTGGGCTTGGAGATCTCCCGCGGTTACC
This sequence comes from Phyllostachys edulis, assembly GCA_036346405.1. Lineage (NCBI taxonomy): Eukaryota > Viridiplantae > Streptophyta > Magnoliopsida > Poales > Poaceae > Phyllostachys > Phyllostachys edulis. Next base: position 21,414 of record JAYEVD010000650.1, read on the forward strand.
GTAGCGCCAGAGATGGAGATCAAGAAGACTCTGTTGGGGAGCTATGTATACTGCATCGCCTAATTATCACAGACAATTTTCAACAAAAACCATCTGTGATATGTAGTAATATCACAGACGGTTCATGTTGAAAACCGTCTATGAAGTATCACAGACGGTTCTGACAAAAAATCATCTGTGATATTACCCAATATCACAGACGGTTGTTTGTGAGAACCTTCTGTGATACTTCACAGATGATTTTCAACATGAACCGTCTGTGATATGACCTCTTCACAGACGGTTTTTAGCATGGAAAATAACACAAACGATCGGTAAACAAAAATCGTCTATGATTGTGTTTAATACAGACGGTTTCTATGAACCGTCTGTGATCAGGCGTCCAATATTAGCATTTTTGTAGTAGTGTACATAGGTTACGTAGAGCCGAATTACAATATTATGAACTTTATTTTTTGTTTTTATTTGCGCACGGTAAATATTTGAAAAATGCTGGAGACACTTTTTAAACAAGAAAAGTAGCAAGGTACCTATTAAAAATCTGTAAAAATTGCAGACTAGCTTAGTAGGGTTTGTAAAGCCTAATCGAAATAATCCTAACATAATTATGATTGTCGCTTGTGCGCAGTAATTATTCTGTTTGTGCCGAAAATACTTTTTAAATTAGGAAAATAGCAACATTCCTATAAAATCCAAACATAAAAGTATCTGTAAAATATCTATAAACATTTCGACACAACCCCCCCCCATAGCTTCGTATTCCATCACGTGGTACGTATTGAACGGTCCATACTTCTTATTTGTTTCGCAAGATTTGGGTTTCGAACTCGTTAATTATGTGTACAGGTTGATCTGCACCTGGAGATGCACGAGCATGACAACGCAGGACATCAGAGCTGTCATGGAGCAATTTCGCGAGAAGACGAGATGAGTGATCTGGATCGCGTCTTGTCGTACGTTGAGGGACTCGATGGACCCACCTGTGCATGGATACGGGGCGAGCCACGGTGTGTCATGCCTCGGAACTCCCTACCCGGACGTAGCGAGCGGGTCCTCGTGGCACCATGCTAGGAGTACCTAGCACACTTTGCAGGTCAGCATGAAACACTCACGTTCGGTTCTTTATTTCAAACTCCACTAGTTACTAACGGTGATTTTCTCAGACAAGTCCTGAGTTCCACCCGTACACGGGGTAGATGTATGCGGAGCCGTCCTCTGGCCTTGTCCGGCGAGGTATGACTACCTTGCTTGCATACATAACATACTATTTCCTAGTTTTCGCCATGTTTACATGCACAACGTAATGTTTCATAGGTCGTACACCGCTTTGGGACGAGCCGGTGGTGTCGCACGAGGAGTCACGCTCTGGGGACTTCGATTTCAACCAGCGTGGCAGCCATGTCTTCGTGGGGGCTTCACAGTTGCACGATGCACCTAGACCGAGCTAATCGATGCAGGACCCCCTCGCGACACCCCCTCAGGCTACTCACGTCGGTCGAGTATCTCGGATGCCTCAGCCTTTGATGTACTCGCACCAGCGCCCACAGCTGCCCCGGACGAGGCCAGAGCCAAGAGAGGCTACGGGTAGATATTTGTTCTTGTAAATATCAGTCATGCCATGTACATATTAATTTCTGTACAACTTATATTATGCTAGTCTCGTGTTTCGATACTATTTTTTGTGTGCACTGGTAACCATGTGAGGGAATCAGCATCGCGACACCACACATCACCCTGTTTCTAGCCTTTACACACCACACGATGCTACCGTTTCAGATCGAAAAAAATCACACTCTGACACACCACCTTTTGAGACCAAAAAGTACGCACCACCACATGCCACGAACTGCTACTTTTGTAGACCGAGATGACAACACACTACAACGCTACCTTTGTAGACCGAGATGACAACACACTGCGACGCTACCTTTTAAGACCGACAAGACCATACTCCGCCACGCCACCTTTTAAGACTGAAAAGACCAGACCCTATCACGCCACGCGAGGATATTGCGGAAGCACAAGTGGCTTGGCGAGAGGTCTAAACCCTACCGGATAATTCTATGAAGTATGCGCCGATACCATCGGAGTTTGCACAACCGCAATGTGTGCGAACTACTAGCTAAGATCATGCAGATCCACACACCATGACGGCCGCCAGGCGTCTTGCATGTGCGGCCACCACCTCGTAAGCATATCTTGTACACACACACACAAATATTTTTCACATCTTAAGTTCCATTACACAAATCCCTAACTACACCCACGCATAACAGCAGCCGAACGTGCAATGCAACTTCTTTCAATGGATCGATAGCCTGGACATGTATGATAGGGTGTTCATCCAGCAGAAGTACATGATGAACTACGTGATGTGAACCGAGACATTCAAACACTAGAAACCTTACGTACCTGACCCTACTGAAAAGGCACCGGATGAGCCCAAGCACACGACACATAAGGGGAAGGCTCCTACTAATGAGATCGGCGGCCGTCCTAGTGCTCCCCATCGCCTGGGTGCAGTCTGGATCGAAGAGGTATGTTATACTCAGTTTGCATCATGATGATTAATTTAGCCCCACGTTGTGCTATGCTAACATAATTCAATCGTCCAGCCCGTCTCACAAAATATGGCTGACTTCGAGACTGGCCACCACCGCGGGCAGACTAGAGACAAGGGGGAGGGACCGATGGGCCACCACGATTATCGTAGGTGTATTTCGGTTTGTTTATTCGTGCATGTTGGCAATTGTAATGTACATAACCAAACCCTGCATGCCATGTATTTCGCAATTAAATTATGAACTCTTTCAAACTTACATCTCTTTTTCCTAAATATTTCAACCGTTAAATATTACGTCATCTTTACCCCAAGGAATCGGTTCCACGAAAAATACAATCGGGACAACATCACGCATGACAACCCTAAACCCATTTTTTTTTCATTTCGCTCCGAAGGGGGCTATTTGTGTCATTGCACAGCCGAAGCCGCGTTCCAAATTGCACCACCGATATCGTATTCTCTACTTCACGTTATATTGTCTTCTCCAATTTTGCATTCTGAACTACGCTGACACTTCAAGGTATTACCAAATGTTTCAAAAAAATTAATTAATAAATAAATTTCTCTAAACAGACCTTGTGTCGCCAGTTCAATTGGCAACAGAACTACTGTCGCCAATTGAAATGACGATAGGGTCCTATCGCCAATTGAACTAGCGACAGAAACCTCCCCCACTGTTCCAATTGGCGACAGGGTCCCTGTTGCCAATTGAAATGGTGACAGACACCTACTTTCGTAAAAAAATTCCGACTATTTAATTTTGTAATTATCTTTCTAAATAATATTATTTAAAAAAATTCATGGCTCCCCGTTGTAATAATTTCTTTTCATTTCTCAACTTGAGCTGAACCAAGCTTAGGCGATTTGCTGCACTAGCTGAATGATACTGAACAAGTTTGCGGTCACTGTCTTAGGTATGCCACCGCTATTTCACCCCCTGAAGTTCAAAAGATCTTGGCGTGCGCTGATCTGATGAACCTCGGAGGTCATGATTTGGCCCGATCTTTCGATGAGAAGATAAATTCGGTAGTAGTCGCTCAACTCTCACGATCCTGGCTACGAACTCGCAAGGCCCGAAATCACGCAATCGCTGAACTGCTCGGCAAGTCATTAGCAACCGTGCACGAATACCCAGATGACCTGATCACGAAGATCAATTCCTGCATACACCGAAGAAGCACGCAAGAACAAGATAAATAGCAATATGAAATTGCAAATAGGATTGAAATATTTGATTTAAGTTGGGATTCCGGATAAGGATCTTGATTGGGTGGTCTAGTCGACACACACAGAAGATACAAGTTGCAACGAAGGCAAACTAAACATAAACGAAATCCAGCGAAACTAGAGGGGTGCGACCTCCTTAAATAGGAGAGGGGAAACCGCACATAGCTAAGAGAGAAGGGTGTGGGACTATTCACGATACTGTTCACTTGAACAGTACCCATGAACAGTACGTCCATAAGGGGGGTCGGGCCAAGGAGGTGGCCAGCCCAAACAAACTAAAGTGGTAACTGTCCTTTGGGCCCATTGATTGATACAAGGCCCTCGGCCCAAAGTGAGGTGGTGCAGTACCATATATAAATGAAGTAAATTCGTCGGTCCGTCGAAGTGGATTTTGACGCAGCCGAATCGATGGACGTAGAGTAACCCGGTTGGAGGTGGAGTAGCGGTCGTATCCGGCGGGTTGATGTCCTCATCATGATCAGTTGCTCGCCCTGCTTCTTAGGTTATGTACAATGGGCTTATATTAGTTGTCTATAGTCTCTGCCACGTAGGATTTAAGCTGATGTGGATGAAAGAGAATGAAGAGAGAGAAATATATTGTCTACAATCCTGTAGCTGACTATAGCACCAGAACCAAGGAGGAAATGTCTTAGGTCCATGAAAGCATTAAAAGATTGTATCATTTATAAAGACAAGTGAAAAGACAACCTATTGTATAAGCTGTCTATAGTGCTGTCTACATGTGACATGAAGAGTTACTATAGACAGCAACTGTCTATATCATTGTACATGCCCTTACCAATTCCTGACTGCCTTGTTGAAGTCAACTCTATGTCAACATTCCAATCTATACATTGTGCACACATGCAATTTCTGATGTGAATGCCTCTTCATCTAGAGTTTTTTTTTGGCTCATTTAGTCTCTTTCTGAAGCGAAATAGCAAAAACAGTTCATAAAAAAACAAAATGGCAAAAATGACACCCCTATCATACGAAAACGCCGCGGTCGCCTGCACATGATACATTCCTCGGACTGAGTTAGAGACAGGTGGCCTGCGGTGGTCTGGGTGTGCGGCGGGCCACCTATCGCTGGCTGGGAGATCGCCACGTGTCCTGTCGTGCTTTGGGTGCGCGGCAGACCTCGCGGCGTTTTCACACGGTAGAGATGCCATTTTTGTCATTTGATTTTTTTTAGAGGGCTATTTTTTGCTATTTCGCTTCAAAGACATGCAAAATAGCCAAAAACTCCTCTGCCCAAACATTTATTTTCAATTTTCAAAACACATACTTAGAAGAGGTTTTGAATCATGGATGAATAGCCAGGAGTACAGGAGAGGTGATGGACGCAAGTGCAAGGGGAGCGGAACACGACGGCGGATGGTGAGGTTTTTGGCGTGTGGGCCGCAAACATGCATGCGTGATGGAAATTCTTGGCGGTGCGCGCACGCTGTACGGCGGCGGGGCGCGCGTGCACTGGATCCAACGCGTCCGGAGCTGTCCTGGAACACCCCACACCCGGGCATGTTGCGGTCGTACCCGTCACTCTCAGCCTACGAGCCAGTCGAGCAATTCTCGTTGCAAATAACCAAACTAGATTGTCGTTGTTAGTAACCGGTAAACCAGCCCATGGCCATGGTCGAGCCTGCCCGGTTGGAATTCAATGGCGCGCACTGTCGAGGCCGAAGATATTTTGGACGGCTGACGTCAGCGGCGCATCAGAACAAAAACCAAGTGGGAGTACCATGTATACAAACAAACAAATTAAAATCAGTAGGGATACCAATAGTGAGAGTAAGTTCAGTTGCATTGCCGACCAAAATTGAGTAGGGCCCTTAGCCCTACGCGGATCTACCCTGGCTGAAGGTCCGGCTAAGTCCCTATTCTTGTCGTCACAGCATTGAAATCTGATCAGAGGTCGGCCTGAGTTAGAATTCAGGCCAGGTAGCATGCATGGCTCGATCCTTTCTTCGAATGGCGTGGCGGAGCTGGGAAAAATTCGTATGCAAGCGGCGCAAAGCTTCTTCTCTAATCCACTGGTCGTTAGCGGTGAAGTTGCCCGGCCGCCCAAGTCCCAACCGGCACCCACGGTGGTTAATTCAGCGCCTGCGATTTCTGCCGTACAAGTTATGGTGGCGAGGTGCATACCGTGTACGGTCCAAATTTGATCGCTTGCTGTTGCTGAGCATGGGAGTCATCATTACTACTTACAAATATTGTTAATACATCGCTTTCGATCGAGTCGTGTCTTGATTAGAACCCGGATTAGCGATTGAGATCGGCGGTGCCACAAGATACCGCGTCGTGTCCCGGGTGAAAGCGCGAGGCTAGCTAGCTAGATATGAATATATGATATTATGATGCATGAATGACAAGACGTGCATATCTTGGTTCTTTTGTGAGGCGAATCAATCATACGACGGTATGGTACGTAGAATACCAGAGGTTGTTTGGTTTATGGTCCTAACGAAGCAAACCATTGTTTGAATTACGGTCAAACTAAATTTTGGTGTTACTATTTTTTCGTGAGCGATTTTCGTATTATCGAATTGCTCATGTATAACATTAGATTTTATTGGTAGTATCAAACTTTTGTTAGTATTACTATGTATTAGTAGGAAGCCAAACAATAGATAATTTGGTTTTAGCATACTTACGGACGTCGAAGCAGTGCTAGCTAAATAGCCTCTCGATCGATCGTTTTTAGCGCGTCTGAGGAATAGGAAGCTGAGAACGCCACGATCGACCTCCGTTGACGCAAGTAATTAATGAGCGCCATACACGTAGTGATCGACGCGCAGGCACCTGCGATGATTTGATCCGTGAGTTTGTAGGGCCGGGCTTACGAACGTACGTTCGTGTAACCGACCAGCCGCTTACGTGCAGTGCAGTACAGGTGGCGGAGCTAGAAAACTAGATAACTCAAAGCAAATATATTTAGGACGCACAAAGCTACAATCAACTCACCGAACTTCAAGTCTCACTTATCAACAAATACCGCTTCCTTGGACAATTAATTTTCTGCTTCTTCTTCAATCTTTTTGTTTCCTGAACGCCATGACCAGAACTTCTGTCAGCTAGGATTATCACACACAAAAAAAGACTCTTACGGTCTTACTGCTTTGTATGGTTGTGTACGCGGAGGACAGCCGATTCAAAGCTGTACGTGATGTATTCTGCGTCAAGCCACCGTTATGTTGCTAGGTATCTGAGTGCTGGCAATCTGGCAACTCCCAGCAAAGCATGCTGTCTGTTTGTGTAGTGGGGTACTCGTAGCAAGAACCAGCTGTTTCAGGCTTTCATCCGCTGCCCGCCCGGCTACTACTCGTGTAGCTGGCTCTCCTTTTTCAAGCCCAGCGCGCCAGCCGGTACAATAGTCAAGTAGGAAAAACGCAGCAGAAGTGTTTAAGAAGTCTTGATATAATACCGAAATTATCTCTGATAGATTTTAGTCTATAAAAAGGATCTCTCTGTATACAGAAAAAAATTAATCAAAGAATAAAACGAGTTCCTCCATATGGTGTTTTCCATCTGTTGTCTTTATGTCGATTGTCTATTGTTTGGTAATGGGCTGATTGTCTCCTTGTGACGACTACGTTATCAGCACAAAAGCTCTTTGATCCAGGTACGTCGTTTTAAAGGTTGGCAATTATATCTATCTTGTTTTTTTTTGTCGATTCTAATCGCAAATTGACGTGTTTTGCATGCACGATCCGATTCATTGTCATCATGGTAACCATGCGCTGGAAGACGAAGCCATGACCGGAGGATCGGATCTATAGTGCATCAAACCGACGAAAATGGCACAATTACAGAATCACCCGATAGGTCGACACAACAACCAGTGAGTGGATCAATCGATTCGTATTCTAATTGCAAATCAAGAATATGTGTTTGATCAATTAAATATGAAAATCAATCACCGTAATATGAGCCGTCGAACTTCGCAGACGACTTTGTGTGTCACCGGCCGACAAAGATGCAGCCTTTGAATGCGCGCTGATCTTGATGCGGTTGCCACGTGCGCCGCTCCGCCTCCTATGCCGCCTTGTAGTTGCACCCACAAAGCCCTAGGCTGAGCCACCATCGCGCACCGACTAGGGCCAAGCCTCTGCGTCGTGCCTCGACGATTACTCGCCCGACAGCCATCAGAGCTGGCTAGGTTGTGTTTCGAGGAGCGCCTTGACCCGACATGCCGCCTTTGGTTTCTGTCTTGCACAAATTGACCGTCGCCGCCACCGCCATTGTCTTGGCGTGCCTCCGAACACCGCCACATTGGGCATGACACTAGGGTAACCCTAGTGCCCCCAAATGATGATTTGGCCAATATGGGCCGGAAAATAAATGTGGCCCAATGATATTTTGGAAAATATATTGAAAGCGGCCCTCGTATTTTAGGAAAATTACGAGAACATTTGCAGTATAAAGTTTTTTCACACAAACCCCCTGGAAGTTTTGGATTTATGCGGTGTCATTAGGATATAAAGAATTTTTGCGGGAAAACCGCTGAAGTTTGGATAAATTGCTCTGGTAATGTGCAACTTAAGGTATTTTTGGTAGAAACCCTGAAGTTCTTAATATTTACGAGAATTAATTTGTAAATTCTCAAAAATTTCATTTTAAATCCTAGAAACCTGAATTTTAGGTATATGAGCTTCTAAAATTTGTAAAACCTTAGACCTATCACACCTTGGAAGCATCATATTTTTATGGGTTTTTCCCTGATATTGTGTGTTTGGGAAATTAATTAATGGGTTTAGTAATTCTGAAAATTGCTCCTACACCTTAAAAATGAAGTGGTGAAAGCTATGGTTCAAAGGTCCCTGTAGAGACTATTACTCTCCTATTATGAATGATATAATATTTTGTTGCATAATAATTCTGGCAAATAGCATGAACGAATAAATAAAATATGTAGACAATGGGTTATGAAAATCCTTGGTAGGATCCTCGAAGGACTCAAAATTCCTAGTAAGAAAGAAAACAATATCACAATATATATATATATATATGTGTGTGTGTGTGTGTGTGTGTGTGTGTGTGTGTGTGTGTGTGTGTGTGTGTAACTCATATCCAATAGTCTCTTACTTGTAGTAAGACCAATTCTCAAGAGAGAGTATCTCTTACGTAAAATTATCTTACGATTAATCTCTTAATCACACTAATGATTATATGATCCCTAGAAGTGGCCAATGACCCATCAAGACTCGAAAGAATGAAATAAGAAACCTAAAGATCATAAGTGCACCACACAAGCACTTATAAGTGTATCTTCCACCAGAAGTTAGTGGAATGGTGGTTTCCTCTAGTACCATGATGGTATGGCATACATTGGTGATATTGACAATTAATCCCCTAAACGACAAAACTAATATTGGTTATATTTTACTCTATAGTAGTACAACTATACTTTATAGTTCTGCAGAACAGACTATTCGTTATAACTTTAACCACCCAAAGATAGTTACAAAATATTAAGACCCTGAAAGGTTTTGATAAATCGTATCCAGAAGGCATACGACTTTGCAACTAGTATTACTCCATATCCTTTGCAAGGTTAATCTACTTGTGTGCATAATTAAATAGTGGTATTTGATAATTTAAATATATTACTCCAGAATAGTGTTTATCCTAAAATCTCTAGATGAGTAATAGGATATCTGTATGTAAGACTCTGCATTGTGGTAATCCAGTTGATTTGATCACAATATACTTGCCTATGTTCTTTTCGAAAAATGTATGAAAGACATTAGAGTAATAAGACTTCAACAGAAGTTGTCCTCGGGGGGAGCATTTGCTAAACATTGTTTATCATACTTGAGATTTTAAAAATCTTAGTCAAGCCTAGAAGGTGTTGATACGATGATTATTGATTAAATTCACCTCGAAGATTTTACCACTTAACAGTTTAGATCCAGTTGGTCGATAATACAAACACTACTACAAAACATGTAATAGTAGACGCCTCATCACAGACGGTTCAAAAGGAACCATCTGTGTTGGGTTTGTCGGGAGCAGGCATTTGCCGTGCAGGCCTATCACAAACGGTTCGTAATAAGTACCGTATATGATACGTACCTATCACAGATGATTTTTTAGTAGAACCATCTCTGATAATTCATAGACGGTTCTATTAACGAATCGTCTGTGATAATCACTGATATCATCGACAGTTCTTAACAAAGACCATCTGTGAGTCATCACAGATAGTTCTATTAAAGAACCATCTGTGATACGTTCCATTGTTCATTTTATAGAGCCCGGGCTGTTCGGACCGTCCGATCGGAATCGGACGGTCCGAACCAACCCGGGATCTATAAAATAGCAAAAAATAGCACAAAAATTCATAAAATCCTAAAATAATTTTATTTGAGTAATAGCACATCCCAGGAATCTCCTTGAATTATTTTAGAATTTTATGATTTTTTTTCTATTTTTTTTGCTATTTTATAGATCCCGGGTCTGTTCGGACCTTCCGATCGGAATCGGACGGTCCGAACAGACTCGGGCTCTATAAAATGAGCAGTGGAACGTATCACAGATGGTTCTTTAATAGAACCGTCTGTGATGACTTATCACAGACGGTTCCATAATAGAACCGTTTGTGATACTCACTGGTATCACAAACGGTTCTATTATGGAACCGTATGTGATTATGTATCACAAACGGTTCGTAATAAGAATTGTCTATGATAGGCTCGACTATAAATACTTGGACCCGACAGACCCCCTGCCCATTCCCATTGGAGCCGCCACCCAGGTCCTCCCCCACCGCCACCAGGTCCTCCCCCATTACGCCGCTGACAGAGAGAAGAAGGAAGGGAATGAAGGAGGAAGGGAGGAGAAGGAGAGGAGGAAAGGAGGAGAAGGAGAAGGAGAAGGAGCGGATTCTCGAGAGATATTTGGTATTTTCATCGTGAGCTCCGAGGGTAACGATCTATAACCCTTTATGTTTGCTATAAATTAATCGCTAATCAATTTAAGTATGTTTGGTAAATAGGAAGAGTACGTACTTGCGGTTTGTTAATCTAATTTGACACTAATTTGTTACATGCGTAGCGTAGATGGACTGAAACTGGATGTACGGTGTGAACCGTGTGAGTGAAGAGTATATTAATGGCGTGCTTGCTTTTAGAAGAGCCGCCGAGCAGGATATGTTGAAGAAAGAGATAAAATTTATGTACTGTACATGCATTGATTATGTAATCGAAGATGTTTAACAACCCAAATGCAAATCGAAGCGCACTTGATTCGAAGGGTTTCAAAAAGGGTATACATGTTGGACCGACCATGGTGAAGAGCGATTATCTTTCGAAGTTAATAATGGCGGCATCGTAGGAAGTCAACGATATGCCGGATGTGGATGTGCTTTTGATGAGGATAGGTCGCATCGATGAGAATCTGGATCAGATGCTACGCGATGCAGAAGAGAACTATAGTGAGAGAGAGTTTTGTAAATTCGAGGGCTTAATGAAGGACTCGGTCAAACCTTTGTTCCCTGGCTGCAAGCCGGAATACACAAGGTTGTCAACCGTGATTGAACTACTAAAATTGAAGGCAAGCAATGGTTGGTCCGATAAGAGTTTCACGGCGTTGTTAGGTCTCCTGGCGGACATCCTTCCGGAGAGAAACGTGTTGCCCAACACCACCTACCAAGCAAAGAAGGTTCTTTGTCTATTGGGAATGGAAGTAGAAAGAATACATGCATGTCCAAACGATTGTATCCTCTCAGTAAAGAGTATGCGGACATGCATGTATGTCCTGTGCAAAGCATCCCGATACAAGCGCCGTAATACTACTAAGGTGAAGCAAGGACCTCTGCTAAGATGTTGTGGTATTTGCTCAGTGATCCCACATTTGAAGCATTTATTTGCGAACCCAAAGGAGGCAACATTCTTTGCGTTGGCACTTTGAGGAGCGTAAGAAAGATGGAAAGCTAAGACACCTGCTGATTACGCCGATTGGAGAAACTTCGATCAAGCTTCAAGAGTTCAAAGGAACCAAGGAACATAAGGTTAGGGTTGAGTACAGATGGAATGAATCCTTTCAGTAATATGAGCAGCCGATATAGCACTTGGCTTGTGAATCTATGTATGTACAATATTCCTCCTTGGTTGTGTATGAAGTGGAAGTACATTTTGATATCACTAATTATCCAAGGGCCGAAGCAACCTAGAAATGATATTGATGTGTACCTAGCACCATTGTTGAAAGATCTTTTGACACTGTGGAACGAAGGGGTACAGGTATGGGATGCGTACAAATGAGAGAACTTCACTTTATGTGCCATATTATTCTGCACCATCAACGATTTTTCGCCCTTGGTAACTCGCTTCAAGCTTCGATTACAAAAGAGCCAAAGTCTGCTCCCCTCACCGCTTAGATGCTACGGAGAGTGTATGGTGAACAACTCGTGCAAAGCAGGTATATATCGCCACCGTAGGTTCCTTCAGAGTCACCCATACCGCAAGATGAAGAAACAATTCGATGAAATAAGGAGGACGGATCAGCCCAAGGGCTTTTAGAGGAAAGAGGTCTATGATATGGTTAAAGATATCGATGTTGTGCTTGGGAAGGGACGTAAATTAAGAACCCGTCAGAAGAACATCTGGAAGAAGCGATCCATTTTTTGGGACTTGCCTTATTAGGAGCACTTAGAAGTTTGTCACTGCATCGACATCATGCACGTGGAGAAGAATGTATGTGATAGCTTGATTAGTCTCTTACTGAATATTAGTGGCAAAACAAAGGATGGTGTTAATGCACGGTGTGACTTGGTTGATATGAACATAAGGACCGAGTTAGCACCGAAAGAGACCAATAAAGGATGAACGTACCTTCCCTCAGCTTGCTACACTCTGTCCAAGGCCGAGAGAAATGAACTGTGCCAAAGCTTGCATGGTGTGAAAGTCCCGTCTGGTTACTCCGCTAACATTAAGAAACTTGTTTCTATGGAAGATTTGAAATTAATTGGTATAAAGTCTTATGATTGTCATGTGCTGATGACACAAATGCTTCCTGTTGCAATTAGGAGTATCTTGCCGAACAAGATCCGAGTGGCAATCTTAAGACTATGTTATTTCTTTAATTCAATTGCTCAAAAGGTCATCGATCCCCAAGGACTAGATGCTCTGCAGGCCGAGGTGGTGACGACTCTATGTCATCTTGAGATGTATTTTCGTCCGTTATTTTTCGATATCATGGTCCATCTCATTGTTCACCTTATGAAAAAGATAAAGATATATGGCCATATGTTCCTACGTCATATGTACCCGTTCGAGAGGTATATGGGCATTCTCAAGTCCTACGTACGGAATCGATCTCGACCGGAGGGCAACATCATCGAAGGTTATGCAACCGAAGAGGTCATTGAGTTCTGCGTCGACTACATGGCTCAGGTGGAACCGATAGGTGTGCCTCTATGTCGTCATGAGGGGAGACTAGATGGTATCGAGACTATCGGAAGGAAATCAATCACTCCCGATCTGGATACGTACGTTCAAGCCCATTTCACAGTCTTGCAACACATGACCCAAGTATCCCCGTACATCGACGAGCACAACAGAATCCAGACCGGTCGGAGGTTTGGATCACGAGAGAGCACAACCATCGATTCAACGAATGGTTAAAGGTGTGAATCATCGAGTTCATCAAGTGATGATCTGTTGCTATGGTTATAAAAGGCCACAATTTACAATTGTGACATGGCAAGGAATCTGACATAAATAGGTATACATTTTATCGGCGATTCAGGATAGGAAGAGCATTGTCCAGAACAGCGGTGTCCGCATAGATGCGTTTCAAGAGCAATTCAATACTGCTGGGACACGTGGGTTGAACTCCTATTATAGGTTCGTAGAGGAGATTTGGGAGCTCGACTACGTACTTTTTAAGATCCCCCTGTTTCGATACCACTGGGTTAAACTTCCGCAAGGTGTGAAGGTCGATACGTACGGCGTCACCACTGTAGACCTCAAATGTGTCGGATACGAGGATGAACCATTTGTACTCACTAAGGAAGTTGTTCAAGTTTTTTTATGTAACAGACCCGGCAAATAAGAACCGCAACGTAGTTCTTCATGGAAAAAGAAGGATTCTCAGAGTTGAGAATGTCGTGGATGAGGAAAAGTACAATCAATTTGATGAGTTGCCTCCTTTCAGAGACGACATCAGGCTCGAGGAAGAACCCAGTGAGGAAGCTAGCTATATGCGTGTCGATCATCATGAAGGGCTATATTTTAATTAAGAATTTACTCCATTGTAATTAATTTATTCCATAACATCATGTGTTATGAACTTGTAATCTCTCATATATTTTGATGTCAACATGGAATTATCATGTGTTAATGTGTTATGGACTTATCATCTTTGATATTGATATCAATGTGGACGTTCATTGTAATGTGGAGTATCAAAATTGGTGAGTTGAATTAGATATGAATTTTTTAAGTTAAATGTGTTATGAACTTGTTATCATACTTGTCACCAGGTTCATATGGACTTGTCATGATTGTCATCATACTTGTCATCAGGTTTGTCACCAGGTTCATATGGACTTGACAATCACTTGTCACCAGGTTTTGTTAGGATATCACAGATTGTCATCATACTTGTCACCAGGTTTTGCTAAGATATCACAGACGGTTCTATTATGGAACTATCTGTGATAAGGAATCACAGATGGTTCTTAATAAGAAATGCGTCAGGATATGTCCACATCACAGACGGTTCTTTAATACCGTGCGTGATGTGGACATATCCTGACGGTTCTTATTAAGAACCGCTTGTGATCCATCTGTGATCTGCCTTATAACCCTAGGGCTCGCCCATTCATCTCCCTAGTGCTTTTAGACTGCTCAGCTCTCACTCCTTCGCCCCCTCTAGGGCTCGCCCGTTCACCTCCCCGTAAGCCCCAACACCGCTGCTTCCGACCTCGACGCCGCCGCTGCCTCTGTCGTCCTCCTCCCCATGTCGGCGTCCTCTCTCTGCCAGCCTCCTCCCCGGTGGTGCCGTCTTTCTCCCCGCGTCGGCCTCCTCCCCTGCACCGGCCTCCTCCTTGCATTGTGAAGGTTAATCCTTGACTGTGAATGTTGTATTTGAGATTAATGTGTGATATGAGATGAATAGGGAGAACCTATCCCCTGCTCCCTCCACTGTGGATTCATGATATTATGCTAGGTCAGTCAGATGCATGGTTAGTGTTTGGTCCCTGGACATGGTTAGAAGGGTCTATTTTTTATTCATGCTCCGTGAGATATATCAAAGTGAATTTTGCGGGCTTAATATTGTTCTGTGATTGAAATGGTCTAATTCTGAAATTGGTAGAATTACTAGTTCAATTTTGAGCTCTACAAGATTGCTTGCTGCTGTCATAGTAATCACCAGTTTGCCTGCTACTATCAAATTGTATTTAGAAGTTCCTATGTCTTCATTAAAGGCCAGTCTTCTATGGACTTCAGTAGTGGATATTGATGGTTCTTGATGATCTATGGTTGACAGATAGTATCATTTTGAACTTCTTATACATGTGATTGTTATGTCAGTCTAGTTAAGCTTTGGATAGAGCTCAAAATCTGAATTTTAGTGTTCTTATCCAATTTATGAAGAGAATAGACCTTAGTTTGAGATGGCCAAATTTGTTTCTTGTGCAACTCGCCATATGAGAGCTCACATTAATTTCAAATTTTTGTGCTCTGTGTTAATTTCATTCATATACATGTGCTAATTTAAATGACTTGAATGATTTACATTTGATTATGTTAATTTGGTCATTTAAATGATGTTGGATTAATGCTTTATTGTTTCATATTTATGCTAGAATTAACTATGATTATTTGCTAATATTGCACATATTACAACAATCCAATAGGAAAGTTTTAGGTTCAGCTCAAGATATGTTTGATGATTGTCAAATTAGATTAGAGAAGATATATTGACTGATGTACTGAGAGTACTCTTTAACATCAATACTCTGAGCTTTATGCTGAGTTCTTTAATATACATGCGGTATATGTTGAGCATATTATTTATTTTAAATGACATAGAGATACTTCATATGTATATGCTGATTTGGTCATTTAAATGCTTGCAACAATCTTTTGGGCGTATGTAACTTATATAGATAGCAAGTAAGTAAGATGTCAGAGGCACCATCTTCGCCGCCGTCACCGACGTCGCCGAATGCGTCTGGATGTCCGACGATAGCGATACGTAAGCGAGATGGCAGAGGAAAATCGAAATTGCATGCGGGCGACTGATCATCACAGAGGTCAGTGATGTTGGGATCCCTCTGAGTCCCCAGAGATCGGCGGCGAGATTCCGGACCATCTGCGGGAAACTTGCAAGGAAACGAGTCCCCATCACCACACCAAGCTGGAAGTCTTTGACTAGTAGAAAAAAGCGTACTGGGACGAACATTCAGCCAAGTTCACTATCCCAGAAGCAGACTAGACATGTGTGGAACGACAGGCATTGCTCACGATGTGTCACACGTGGAGGACCTTCAAGAGCAAGCTTGTCATGAAGTATGTGAACACGGATCGGACGCCCTTCACGAAGTATCCATTCTTGTCGTGGGAAATATGGGACACCTTTGTGGCTACGAAGACGATGGCCAAATTTCAGGAGCAAAGTACGGTGCACAAAGCTCTCCAAACACAAAACACTCACCCACACAGACTCGGCACCGCTGGGTATGCGGATAAATCCGCGGAATGGGCGGCGGAGGATGAGAACGAACTTGACCCATTTCACGAGATCACGCAGACCAGCGTGTCCTAAAATTCGTTAAAAGCGAGGGCAAAAGTCTCATCTTCTGGCGAGATCTCTTTCACAAACACAGTAGACCAGAAGTGTTCCAACGTCTAGTAAATATGTTGAACTACCTAGTTGTTAATAAGTCCATAACTTCATAGTGTCTATAAAAACATGATGACCTATTGCAGTATGAATTGACTACCCAAACTTCCCAAGGCTCCTTCCAAGCAAACAGGGAGAAGGATATACTATCTACGACCCTGGGAAACAAGTAGCACCCGGGTCACACGCGAGGCCTTGGGGTTAAGTACCTTGGAGTTATGGATTTTGAGGCGACTACGACACGTATAGGAGTAGGAAGAGATTCAAGGCCGAGCACGAGAACCGGTTGGTACAGATGCTTACTACAAAATTTCAAGTACAGATAACAAAATTGTAGGATCAAATGAATCAACTCCTGAACCAGTCATAAGCCGCCCTCATTAATTTGGGAGCCAGTCCTCCTCGACATCGGAGTAGCGTCGCGTCCACGCATAATTTTGAACATGATGACGTCCAATTACCTATTGACGACATCAAGGTAATGTACATATCTGGAATACTCCAAAGATAGGCCTATAGGACACCTTAGCTAATTGTGTATCGTTTTGTAGGAGCCGACGCCCTGCAAGCTCCAAGTGAGGATGGTTGGGTCTATTTCTATTGAGGCTGGGTGGGGAATGGCGTATCTATGACAGGAAGGGACAAGGCAAAGACGGTGCCCGGCCGCAGGTTACGCTAGGGTCCAGGTGGACATGGTACATGATAATTTCGTGGCCGTCCCGCTAGAGATTCATCCGAACGAAGACATCAGAACACTAGGGGATGCCATGCACACTTTTATCCAGTGGCCCAAGAAGGACATCGCCCTGGAGCCAGCAGTGCCGCGATCTCGACACGACCATTCCTCTCCAACGGGACCCTCGATGACTCCACCTCATGTTTTGCCCCAGAAGGCCACCTCATCAGTTCCCATAGAGAAGACATCGAAGGAACAAGAAAAGTGTGCCGCCGTATCGGTTCCCGAGTCGTCTCACAGGAAGACGTGTAGTGGGTCAGTCGTTAAGGCCAAATCGAAATCGATGAACATTAAGGCATCTCCCAAATCCAGGAAGTACTCCATTGGAAAACCGTTGTGCTCTAACACGTAATTAGCCAGCGTTGGATTCGGTTGTCGGGCTTTGCATGCTGGTACATCACGGAAGACCAAAGAGAAGGGTGCGATCTTGGAATCACCGTCGAATCTGAGGATCGCATTTCTTCAGCGAAGTGGGCCGCCGTTTGTGGGCTTCAACGACTTATCGACCTATTCAACCTCGTTGCCCTCGACGCCTCGCTTCTACGATGTTGGACACTGTAAGTGTATACAATCAAGTTCTACATTCACGTAATACCGATAAATATCACAACTCATTGCTTATGTATAGATACATGATGAAAAAAGCCCGGGAATGGTCCGAACCGGTGGGTTTCCTTGACCCACATGTGGTCTCTATGCAAACCATCAAAGCAGACGCATCCTTCGTCGACGAATACATAACGGCGACATTGCTTCGTCAAAACAACAAGGACTACATAATGGTGCCCTACAATCAGGGGTAAGTGCTTCACTATTTACTATATAAATTTCATTTGTACTTTATACGCAGCATGAACTTAGGTTTAATGACTATAGCGACATACATGAGTAGGTACCACTGGATCCTTTTAGTCATTATACCAAAGAGGAACAACGTAATATACCTTGATTCCCTAATTAGCAAAGAGCACGACTTCACCATTCTGACATGTATGCTCATTTCCTCCATACATAACTCTATTGTAGTCTTCCTTCGTTTGAAATGGCCAAGGATAACTTTTTGGAATCATGTAGGTCGTTCACCGCCTATGTTCGCGATGGAGGACTATACAAGGGGGGATCGAACAACATACTGACACATAGGACGCGATTTTGATGATGCGCTACAACACAATAATGCTATATCATACTTCGTAATAATGCGTCTCGAACCGACTATACCTATATATGTAATTATATTTTTGCGGTCGCTTGAAAAAAATGATGAACTATGTGCATTCTACGCTTGCCATCATATGCAGCAAATCATTAATGCTAAGACGAAGGATCCCGAGGTTTGTCAATCTCGAAATAATTATTTCCGAATTATAAATTTAAATATACACTACTACAGAAAAGGTATTCACAGATGGTTCAAAACGTCATCACGCAGGCGGTTTCGGAGCCGTCCGAGTTTATGGGTCGATGATGACATGAGGTCATCACAGACGGTTTTCAACCATCGTGATGCATACTTTCACTGAATAGTTATTAGCGAGAACCGCTCGTGATAAGTATATATCATGAGCGGTTTGTGGTTGAAACCGCTCGTGATAAGTACTTATCACGCATGCGGTTTCATCCACAAACCGCTGTGATATGTACTTATCATGCATTTGCCAGGCTCAAACCGTCTGTGATGACTTTTCTCTATAAAGCTCAGCGAAGGGTCGCTTGTGCCATTAAATCGGCATCATATATATATTATATATATATTGTTCGTAGTCTCTCGACCACTTTGGGGGATCGGGTCCACGCAAACATGAGAAGGATGAGACGGTAGCTACGACAACCTCATTGAGCCCTCGCAAGTTTAAGAAGTATGGATGTAAGGAGATCGCCAGGACATCCAATTATCTGGATGTTGTCAATAGGTAATTGGGCGTTGCTATGTTGAAAGGGGCGTGGGCCTTGCAGTATTCCGGTAGGAAGTGGCATCATGTATCGACAACTAACCATTCTTGAGCATGTAATCGTCTTTAAACCCAACAAGAACACCAAGCAAATTCTCAACTTGTTGCTTGGTGTTCTTGTTGGGTTTAAAGACTATTACATGCTCAATAATTGTTGGTTGTCGATAGATGATGCCACTTCCTAGTCGGAGTACCTACGCGTCCACGTCACTTTCTGAATGTAGGACCGGAAAGACGACTAGAGGGGGGGTGAATAGGAGCACGAACACTTTTTCACCTTAATTGAATTCAATACTAACTTCACTCCAATAGCTATAAAAGCGATGAAGATCAATAATCAAGCACAATGGAAGACTTGTATTGAATCCAATCAAAACCCCGACGCAACACACCCAAAATTACCAAAAACCCAAATCTCAAAGTGATGGGCGGTCTGACCTCTCAAATTGGCGGTCTGACTCTTTTGCCTAGCGGTCAGACCGCTGATTTTGGCGGTCAGACCGCCCCTGACGATGAACAGGAAAATCAGCACAATCAGCCTGAAAAACCGAAACGAAAATCGGTCTAACTTTTGATCCGTAAGGCCAAACTTCACGAAATTTGGAACACACCTTCCTAAGGATATTAGGAACCTATTCCAAGTGGAGATTGAGTAGATCCACGTCAAAGTTTTGACCTTTTTCTGTTTTACCGAAGGAGGGTTCAAAACGGGGCAAAAACCAAAAACTTGATCCAAAACTTGCTCGTGGGGGATTGATGATCTAGATGATCCTAGATGTATTCCCACACATCACAGCAAGGTAAAAGAGGCTACGAAACAAACTAAAAACCACAGGATCAAGGAAGCACCCAAAATCATCAAAAGAGAAGGGAAAGCACATGAAGACTCATCTTTGAACAAACACCCATAGATTGATTCACGATTTGATCTTTGATTCTACACCACTCCATCCATGGAGGACAAAGCTCAATCCATGAGCACACAACTCAACACATCTCCCTAGAATCCTAAGCCTCTTCTCTTTCTCCTAAGCCCTAAGACAAACTAGGGTTTACCATGAAGTGCTTCAAGTGGTCGCCTAACAGCCCCTCTCTATTTATAGGAGGCCTAGAGCTTCTAGAAGACTTAACCTAATGGGCTCCCGTTAAGGCCCAATACAAGCAGGTTACCACATACGACGCATCTCAAAGCGCCGTCTTCACTTTTCTTGACCTAATCCACTTCTTGACGCACCGTCTTGCGCCCTGAGTTGGTATTAAGTCACCAAGGCGGTGTTGGTGAAATTACCAAAATACCCCTTCTCGATCTTTTCCAAAGACCGAGTCAAAGTCTTGCGAAACATATCCATGCTTCGCCACATGTAGGTTGATCCAATGACTCTCATCGTGTCGGCAAGTCTCTCCCATAGGTTCCCACCGACCACCTTGGCATTTGCGACGACTGCACCGCTTGATCCAACCATCGCGCATCAATCGCCTGTTCGGTCACCTTCATCCATTCTGCGTCATGCTTGAGTCACTTGTGTAGGACCAGGAAAGGCGACTAGAGGGGGTGAATAGGAGCACCAATTCATTTTTGCAAAGATAATGGATTCAATTCTCAAATGTAAATCACTCCAATAGCTATGAGAGCTATGAAGATGAATGCTTAAGCCTGAGAGGAAGACTTGAATGAATCCACTCCTAAACCCTCAAAGCATAGCGACAAACTCCTGAAGAAATCACGAAAAATCGGGGACAAAGGTACTCATCATTGTAAGCGCAGATTGGTACTAAGATCGCGGTACTCATGAGCAAATGTGCGGTACTACCACATCGGTACTACCTCAGGCAAAAGTGCGGTACTACCGATTGTCTGACGATGAGCGAAGCTTGACTTGAAAACAAAATCGAAAATCGACGAACTTTTAAACCGTAAGGCCAAACTCCACCAAATTTGGAACACACCTTCCTATGGGTATTAGGAACCTATTCCAAGTGGCGATCGTCCAGATCTCGTCAAAGTTTCGATCTTTTTCAGTTTTACCTAAGAAGGGCAAAGAAGCGAGCAAAACGAAAAACTTGATCCAACTCTTGCTCGTGGGAGATTGATGATCTAGGTGACCTTAGATACGCTCCCACATGTCACAGCAAAGAAGTAAGAGAGCACAAGAACAACCAAAACCAATGGATCAAGGAAGCACCCAAAATCATCAAAGAGAAGGAAGAACACAAGGGAGCTCATCTTTGGAGGAACATCCATAGATTGATTCATGATGTTCTTGGGTTCTGACCACTCCCTCAAGGAGGACAAGAGCTCCATCCAAGAGCATACACATCAATCCATCTCTCTAGAGCCTATGCCTCTCTTTTCTTCCCTAAACCCTAAAAACCAAACTAGGGTTTGCAAATGAAGTGCTTGGGGGCTATGTTATAGCAGCCACCCCTATTTATATGGAGGCCTAGAGCTTCTAGAAGACTTAACCCTAATGGGCTCCCGTTAGGCCCAATAACAAGCAGGACTCACACGCACGTATTTTAAAGCGCCGTCTTCACTTTTCTTGACCTAAACCACTTCTTGGCGACCGTCTTGCGCCGCTGGTTGGCATTAGGTCACCAAGGTGGTATTTGGTGAAATTACCAAAATACCCCTTCTCGATCCTTCTCCATGGACCGAGTCCAATCTGTCAAGCAATCTTTGCTCCGCCACATGTAGGTTGATCAACGGCTCTCATCATGTCGGCAAGTCTCCCGTCCGAATCCCGCCGGAACCTCCAAGGCACTTGCACCGACCCCCCGCCGCTTGATCCAACCGGTACATCGAATCGCGGTTCGATCCACCTCGTCCATACATGCCATGCTTGAGTCACCGACCACCGGCATCCATGATGGTTCGGACCTCGGCTCTCTAGCTTAGTCCCGATCCTCCTCGCCGAATTGACCGTCATTGACACGCAAGCCACCCTGCGACAATAGACCAAGAAATAGATCTCCAGGAACAAGTTCTTCACAACTTGACCCACGTTAGCTCAAAACATGCAATATGCAACATATATGCATTAACAAACATGGAAATGACATAACCCAAAAACAAATCTCCAAGTTAAACGAACTCAGAAACCAAATCGGTACTACCACCATGTTATGGCGGTGATTACCATAGCTTTGCGTAGTACTCGCACCTATAATCGCTTGGTCAAATCCGCTCCTCAAGGAAATCCAAAACTTCCAAAAACACTTGTTCGGAAAAACCATACCGCTCACACGCGGTGGTTCAAATCATCTTGGTACTACCGCAACCAAAGCACGGTACTACCGCTCTTCGAGAAATCCAAAACACAAATTACACTCGTTCTGGAAAAACCATACCGCTTTGCTTGCGGTAATACCACCAAGCGGTACTACCGCCAAACACAACCGGTACTAGTCAAGCATCGCGTAGTACCGCGCGACATACACGGGTACTACCGATTATCCTAACACTTGTCAAAACAGATTTCAACAAAACCGAAAAGCGATCGCTTCGACAAACCAAAGAAGCTATTGCCAATTGTACCATCACATTAAGATCGTGAGCATATCCCCATGATATCCACAACTTGACCTCACCCGGCATCCATGATCGTTACGGACCTCGGCTCTCCAAGCTTAGTCCCGATCCACTCGCCGAATTGACCGTCGTTGACCTCCAAGCCACCGCACAAACAATAGACAAGCAAACACGAATCCGGGAACAAGTTCTTCACAACTTGACCCATCGTTAGCCACAAACATGCAATATGCAACACATATGCATTATCAACAAGGAAATGACCTATCCCAAAATCAATCCACAACTAATATCATCATTCAAAGACATAAACCGTCAGACATGCCGTTCGGTCGGTCGACGCCTACTGGGGTGAACAGATTTCCACTTAAGTCACTACGGCCCGATCACGGATTGGCCGATCGATGCGCAAAGACCCGTGGTCGATCGCCACACGTAAACCGGTCTAACCGCTTGAGACCTGACAGATTCAGTAACTTTGACGAAAACGATTGAAACTTCAAACCAAAAGCAACATTGCCAATTGTTTCATCATCCTAAGATCATGGGCATATCCCCATGATATCCACAATCTCCCCCTTGATGAACACATTGGCAATCTCTCAGAAAATGCAGTTTTGGGGTTTGAAAAGTAAAGTACTCGACGTTTTCGCACAAAGCCACAACTTGGTCCATTTGCAAGAGAAAGCAATGGAAATGACCAAGCTAGCTCCAGAATAGTATAAGCAAGTGAGATAAGGCAACAGAAAGCACAAAAGCTTCAATTTCCAAAGAATAGCCAAAAATCTCACTTAGGTCCATATGAAAGAACAATTGTTCTATTTGACCTTTGATCATTGTGAGTTTTCAAGAATTGCAATTCAAATTCAGAAAAGAGCAATAAGACCAAAAGAATGCAATTGAGATGCTCCCATTCACTATAATCACCAAAGTTTCCAGAAAGTCTTATTTTCTCCCTATGACTCCAAAAGGCTCTCAAAAACAACATTTTCACAAATCTTTCTCCCCCTTTGATAATGAATTCATCAAGGTGCATGGAAGAAGATAGAGCATGAACGTAATGGAATGGCTGCAATTTTGTAATTTTTCATTTTTTTTTTGTTTTTGTTTTGTTTTTAACTTGAGCAAAAGGAGCCATGAAGATTATCCATGAACCTTTGTACAAGTATTACACCAAGCCATATTATGTGAAGAAGCTAGGTTCAATCATGGCAAAACATGTACAAACAAAGCTAAGGCCAAAATAGCAATAATCGAGATTAAATGAATTGAAGGCACGACAATGTGCTCAAGATCATAATTTAACTATAGGTATCCAAAAATGAGTCAGGCCATGTCTATAAGCAAAATGGAGACCAGAAACTAGAAATTGAGTCAATTTAGAGTATTTTGAGTTCAGTTTTGAATCAAATGGTCAAGTATTTAGAATTTAGCACTTTGAGCACTTTGCTGAAAATGATTAGTTTTATCTTAGTAAAGCAAGTCCTGGACTAGGTGCCATCCACTGCCGCCTCCTAAGCTTCAACCAATTGCCAATTTGTTTTCTTAGCATTGTGCTAGATCTCAAGCCTCACTCGACCATCCCAAGCAACAAAAGCTTAAGAGAGTGGTGCAGGTCATCCAAAACTCCCCGAGTTCATGCCTAGTGCAATGGCAAGTCGTCTCATGAGAAAGAATTGGTGAGATCGGTTTTTTCGCACACTGAGAAAAAAAACTCATTTTTTATTTGCTTGACTTAAGAATTATCATAGCTCGATTTGAAACTCAGAATAAGTTCAAGACTCAATTAAGCCTATATGACATGGCATGAATCATGAAAGGATCACTAAAGCAAAACTAGTCACAAGATCCAACAAGTCATGTTTTGATACAATTTTCTCACAGATAATAAAGCTAGCATGGCAAAAGCTAAGCTATACATAAAAAGCCATAAAAGAATTCTAGCAGACTAGCACAAGACATGGCAGGGTATAAAGTATGAATTCAAGTCATACAAGGATAATAATCAAAGCTCCACAAGATTATATTACAATGCAAGTTCGTTGAATTGTAAAATGCATTATGATACAAATGAATGCAAAAAGAGCAAACTCCCCCTCAAAACAGGCCAAGAGGACTAACAACCCCAACTCTCCCCGCAAAGAAGCAAAAGCGAGAAGAATCAAGGGCTTTAGTGAAAATATCCGCAACTCCTTTGCTCGAACTCTACAAAGTGAAGCACAACATCACCCTTCTCAACATGGTCTCTAAGGAAATGATATCTAACATCAATGTGCTTAGTCTTAGAATGTTGCAATTGGGTTTTGGCAATGTTAATGGCGAAGTGTTGTCACGAAAAGAGAACACTACCAAAGACAACCCATAGTCCCGCAGAGTAGACAAGATCCAGAGAACACGAGAGCAACTCTTGTTCGCTGACTACAAACTCGGCCTCGGCGATGATCGTACAATGTAAGACCATTTCCTAGATGACCAAGAGATAAGAGATATGCCTAGAAATGACAAGTGCCGAAGTACTCTTCCTATCCACTCTACACCCCGCAAAATCGATGTCGAGAAAAAGCGCGAATGGAGAGAGCGAGAAGAAGAAGAATACTAAAGTCCAAAGTCAAGAGTGTCCTAAAGGTACTGAATATCGACGACCTTTGCTTGACGGTGAGAAGCTCGAGGAAGCTTGAAATCGGCGCCATGAGACACAAATAAGTGTATGTTAGGCCTCGACACTGTGAGGTAGAGGAGGAGCCGATCATCTTTGCGGTACTCTACCGTCCTGAGCTCTCCATCCTCATCGGGGTTCGGCCACGGTGGTCGTGGCAATGGGAGTAGACATTGGCCTCTCGCTTCCCATATCGGCGCAGAAGAAGGTCCTTTGTGTACTTACTTTGATGAATGAAGGTGCCTTCTTTCGGTTACTTGATTTGAAGACCAAGGAAGAAGGTCAATTCGCCCATCATGCTCATCTCGAACTCCCTGCTCATAGAATCTAAAAATCTAGACACCAAAGCATGAGAAGAACCACGAATATAATGTCATCCACATAAATCTAAACCAACAAAAAGTCAACGCCATGCCGAGAGTGAACAAGGTTTTATCAACCAATCCCATTTTGAAATCATTTTAAGCGAAAACTCTTAAGCCTATCATACCAAGCTCTAGGGGCTTGCTTCAATCCATACAAGGCTTTGGAGAGTTTAAAAACATGGTTTGGGAACTTGGGATTTTCAAAACCAGGTGGTTGCTTGACAAATACCTCTTCTTCTATGAAACCATTCAAGAATGCACTTTTGACATCCATTTGAAATAGCTTGAAGCCCTTGGATGCGCAAATGCTAGCAAAATCTGAATGGCTTCTAATCTAGCTCACAGAGCAAAGGTCTCCTCAAAGTCTAAGCCCTCTACCTGGGAAAACCCTTGTGCTACAAGTCTAGCCTTATTGCGAACTACCAACCCATCTTCACTTTGCTTATTTTTGAAAACCCATTTTGTTCCAATTACATTATAATTAGGTGGAGGTTCAACTAAGGTCCGACTTTGTTTCTTTCAAAATTTTCAAGTTCTTCATGCATGGCATTGACCCAAGAGGCATCGTAAAGAGCATGGGTGACATCTCGGGGTTCCAAAGAAGCAACAAAAGCGAGAATGTGCATGAGAATCGGGAGAAATGAACACAGGCGAGTGACTTCGCTCATGTAGATCTCCAATAATCTGCTTTCGGT
Organism: Phyllostachys edulis; assembly: GCA_036346405.1. Taxonomy (NCBI): domain Eukaryota; kingdom Viridiplantae; phylum Streptophyta; class Magnoliopsida; order Poales; family Poaceae; genus Phyllostachys; species Phyllostachys edulis. The sequence goes on from JAYEVD010000650.1 coordinate 47,992, forward strand.
GGATGCCGTATTTGAATGTGAAGAGGAGCACCAGTGCAGTGGCCTCTACCTCACGCAGTTGTGGAGGTAGGATCGAGCCATTCGATCGTCGGTGAAGGTAGGAAGAAATTTGCTCATCCAAGTGGTGTAGTAAAGCAGCTCTCCAACTATGTCGGAAGGGACTTGAGGATGGATTGGGTCCTCATCCTCGAGTCATCATCGACGAAGATGCTCTCGAAGAAACACAGTGTACTGCTGACATCGGGTCTAGTACGAGGACTAGCCTCATCAAAAGTGACCGTAAGTCTCAACAACTTTGTTAGTGTCAAAATTAAATACCACGATAGCCATGAGAATGAGCGGGATATCCAAGAAATATGCCATCAGAACATCTAGATTCAAATTTATCAAGGTTGCCATGTTTAAGAATGAAGCACTTGCAACCAAAAATCTTGAAATGAGAAACTTTGGGCTTATGACCAAATTTGAGCTCATAAGAAGTCTTACCAATTACATATCTCAAGAAAACCCTATTAGAGATATAGCAAGCAGTAGAGATCGCCTCAACCCAAAACCTCATAGGTGTGGAATGCTCATCTAGCATGGTCCTGGCCATCTCTACAAGGGTCCTATTCCTTCTCTCTACAACACCATTCTGCTAGGGAACTCTAGGTGAAGAAAACTGGTGCTCAATTCCCTTATCAGTGCAGAAAGTGGCAAAGGAAGAATTCTTGAATTCTGTCCCATTGTCACTCCTAATGGCTCTCAAAGCTCCAGGAAGCTCAACAGCAAGTCTAAGGACCAACTCTCTAAAGAAGCCAAATGCCTCGTCCTTAGAAACTAGAAAATAAACCCAGGAATACCTGGAGTAATCATCCACAATCACAAGCACATACCATTTTCCACCGGCTGACTAAACTCTAGAAGGACCAACAGTGTCTAAGTGCAAGAGTTGACCAGGTCCATCAGTCATCACTAAGGTGAGAGGTGGATGAGAAGCAGAAACCATCTTACCATGTCTATAGGGTGTGCACACAAGGTCTCTAACAGCCTTTAGCCTAGGCAAACCTCTAATCAAATCCCTGCTACTGACTCTAGTCAAGTGGTCGAAGCCTATGTGACCAAGCCTCACGATGCCACAACACTAAATCATGGGAGTCGAAGCTACAAGACACCTAGGGCTAGAAGCGAGAAGAGACACGAAATCAAACAGGAAGATCCTCTCAAACCTAGAGATCTCAAAAACAAGCTCACTAGAGGAATCTAAAACCTGCACTCACCACTCTTAAATCTCACCTCTAGACCCTCATCAGCGGTGAAAGCAGCGATTATACCTCGACTTACTTACCAAAGCGGCGTCCTTAAGCATGAACTTGTTGTTGGCCTTGACTTGTGCCTTAGGCATCACGGTCCCAGTAAAGCATCCCCAAATGTGTTCAATTCATTCTTTGGATGCGTGTGAGGAGGAGAACCATCTAGAATCTCCGGTCATGTGTCGAGAACAGTAGGAGTCAACAAGCCATATGTCCTCCTTCCTCGCACGACAGACCTCATCGGGATCATTGAAAAGGTCATCGTCGTTGGAGGAGTCGACTCCATGGTCGTCGCTAGCCATGAAGCACATGGGGTGAAGTCACAGGCCTTCTTCTTGCCATGAGAGTCATAAATAAGTCGTCCTCCGTCTCCGAGTCCACATCGCTCATGTTCACACTCTCAAGAGCGGCAAGGACTTGGTAGCGAACTTGCGATAGTTTGGCTTCTTGCCTTTCTTGTCTTTGGCTTGATGATGCCTTCGAGAGTCCTCCTCCTCCTTGCCCTTCAGCTTGGGGCACTTGGAGTGAATGTGGTTAGGCTCACCACACTCGAAACAAGTGACAGGGCCACCTCTCCTCCTGTTCCTCACTTTGTTGTAAATTCTCGAGAATTTGGTGGATATGAGGGCTAAATCATCATCAGGTAGCTTCTCTAGCTGCTCATCGCTCAAAGAATATAAAACTGACAAAGAAAAGCCAGATGAGCCAAAATCAAAGGAATCAGTCGAGCTACCCTTAGATGGGTCGACCACCAAAGCCATCGACTCTGTCTTGGGGAGACGCGAGATAAAGTCAATCTCATGCGTCTTCAACCTCGAGTAGAGCTTATCCATGGTAAGCTCACTCATGACAGTGTTGTCATTGATGGATGTGATCTTCATCCCCCAGACCTTCACATCAAGAGCTCCCAAAAGCTGGCCTGCATTCTCAGACTCGGTGAAAACAAGATCAACAACGCGAAGGTCATGAAGAATCTTGGAGAACCTCCCCCACAGCTCATCTAAAGACTCACCAGGTCTTTGCTCGATCTTTGAGTATTCTTTCTTGAGTTGGTTCTACATCTCACTTCCTTGATCATGAGAGAGCCCTCGTGGTAGTCACAAAGGGTCCTCCGGATCTCGTGAAGCAGACTTCAAATGAGCCACACGCTCAAACTCGGATCGACTAAGACCTTGGATCAAGAAATTGCGAGCTTTCTTTGTTAGCCTCAATATGCGGAGTGATCACATCGTCATCGGTAGAAGCACGACATATGGATTTTTGACCTTAAGCCAAATAGCGTGCCCTTGAGCCTCGATGTAGCCATGCATGCGTGCCTTCCAGTAAGCAAAATCAACTCCATCGAAAATAGGTGGTTTGGTCGAATACTTGTCAGTCGCCATGGCTCCAAAGACAGGTTAAGATCTATGAGAAGAGCTAACAGGACTCGATACCAATTGTAGGACGAGAGAAAGGCGACTAGAGGGGGTGAATAGGAGCACGAACACTTTTTCACCTTAATTGAATTCAATACTAACTTCACTCCAATAGCTATAAAAGCTATGAAGATCAATAATCAAGCACGATGGAAGACTTGTATTGAATCAATCAAAACCCGACGCATAAAACACTCAAAATTACCAAAACCCAAATCTCAAAGTGTTGGGCGGTCTGACCTCTCAAATTGGCGGTCTGACTCTTTTTCCTAGCGGTCAGACCGCTGATTTTGGCTGTCAGACCGCCCCTGACGATGAACAGGAAAATCAGCACAATCAGCCTGAAAAACCGAAACGAAAATCGGTCTAACTTTTTGATCCGTAAGGCCAAACTTCACGAAATTTGGAACACACCTTCCTAAGGATATTAGGAACCTATTCCAAGTGGAGATTGAGTAGATCCACATCAAAGTTTTGACCTTTTCTGTTTTACGAAGGAGGGTTCAAAAGCAGGGCAAAAACCAAAAACTTGATCCAAAACTTGCTCGTGGGGATTGATGATCTAGATGATCCTAGATGTATTCCCACACATCACAGCAAGGTAAAAGAGGGCACGAAACAAACCAAAAACCACAGGATCAAGGAAGCACCCAAAATCATCAAAAGAGAAGGAAAGCACATGAAGACTCATCTTTGAACAAACACCCATAGATTGATTCACGATTTGATCTTTGATTCTGACCACTCCATCCATGGAAGACAAAGCTCAATCCATGAGCACACAACTCAACACATCTCACTAGAACCCTAAGCCTTTTCTCTTTCTCCTAAGCCCTAAGACAAACTAGGGTTTACCATGAAGTGCTTCAAGTGGGTGCCTAACAGCCCCTCTCTATTTATAGGAGGCCTAGAGCTTCTAGAAGACATAACCCTAATGGGCTCCGTTAAGGCCCAATACAAGCAGGTTACACACGCACGCATCTTAAAGCGCCATCTTCACTTTTCTTGACCTAATCCACTTCTTGACACACCGTCTTGCGCCGCGGGTTGGCATTAGGTCACCAAGGCGGTATTTGGTGAAATTACCAAAATACCCCTTCTCGATCTTTTCGAAGACCGAGTCAAGCTGCTGTGAATCATATCCATGCCCGCCCACGTAGAGTTGATCGGTGCTCTCATCGTGTCGGCAAGTCTCTCCCATCCGGTTCCTCTGGACCACCTTAACACTTGCACCGACCCCGCGAGCGCTGATCCAACCGATCAGACTGAATCGCCCATTCGGTCACCTTCATCCATTTTGCGCCATGCTTGAGTCACTTGACCTCACTCGGCATCCATGATCGATTACGGACCTCGGCTCTCCAATCTTAGTCGATCCACCTCGCCGTTGACCGTCGTTGACCTCCAAGCCACTGCCTGACAATAGACAAGCAAACACGAATCAGGAACAAGTTCTCCACAACTTGACCCACGTTAGCCACAAACATGCAATATGCAACACATATGCATTATCAACAAGTAAATGACCTATCCAGAATCAATCCACAACTAATATCATCATTCAAGACATAAACCGTAGAGATCGGCGGTCGCCGGGCGACCGCCAGGGTTGAACAGATTTCCACTTAAGTCACGGCGGTCTCGATGCCGGATTGGCGATCGACCAAGAAGACAACCGGTCGACCGCCACCACGTAAACCGGTCGACCGCTGAGACCGACAGATTCAAGATAACTTTGACAAAAAGCGATTGAAACTTCAAACCAAAAGCAACATTGCCAATTGTTTCATCATCCTAAGATCATGGGCATATCCCCATGATATCCACATCGAACATAGCGGCGTCAATTACCTATCGACTACATCCGGTAATTGGATGTCGTGACGATCTCCTTGCATCCATACTTCTTAAACCTGCATGGGCTCAATGAGATTGCCCATAGCTCTTTATCTCATCCTTCTCATGCTGCGTGGACGACCCCCGAAAGTGGCTAGGGACTACGAACATATATATATATATATATATATATATATATATATATATATATATATATATATATATATAATATATAATATATGATGCCGGTTTTAATGGCACAAGCGACCCACCGCTTGGAGACTTTATAGAGAAGAGATTATGAATGGAATGGTAGGGCGTGCACAGGGACGCAAGAGGTAGGAGAACTTGGCCAGAATGCGAACACGTTACACAAACAAAGGTGAAATGAATGGCGAGAGACAAACATAAGACTATTAACATCATTACATCACGAGCAAGGGACTATTAATATGAACTAATTATCAATTCAATTTGAGAATAAGACTATTAACATCATTACATCATAGAGCAAGGGACTATTAATATGAGCAAATTATCAATTCAATTTGACATAAGACTATTGACATCATTACATCACCGAGCAAGGGACTATTAATATGAACTAATTATCAATTCAATTTTAGCATAAGACTATTAACATCAGCGAAGCGTTCATCGGCAAGACAACAAGACCAAGGATGTCCAAACCTACCACACGATAGTAGCCCTCGGCATCCATCACAGAGCACTAGCCATTTTCATCACAGAGCAAGGGGTAGAGAGAGAGAGGGAGTAAGGTAGGGTGATACCTCAAGATGCAATAAGAACCACGGCGGCGACCCCACCACCAAAGACAACCCTCATCCATCTCCTTCACCTTGCATAAATCACACAAACATCGAGGACACAACTTAAGGCTCAAGCATAAAAATCAAACTCAACAAAAGACATTATGCTAACAAATCTAGAGGAGAATAGAGGGAAGGCGGGAAAGCAAAGCCCGCTAGGGCAAGCGCGAGGAGGCCGAAAGCAGGAGAACCAAGCCATGGCGGCGCAGCAACACGCGGGGTGGCGGCGTCACGTGGTTGTGGCACGACCTAACACTACACAAGACACTACGACTATTATGCGATCTTGTGCGGTCAGAGTGGTGTCACAACCTCGGCGACGGCGACGGCTCGGCGGCGGCGGCGATGGGGTCGGCGGCGTCGAGGTGGGGAGAGGCAGACGAGTAAATGCGTTGGGAGTGGCGAGTTAGAGGCGGCGCAAACCCTAGCGGCGGGCTCCTACTAATAAAGAGATTTATCATGAGCGGTTCTATTATGGGCAAATGGTGATAATATCCTGAAACAGTTCCATAATGGGCTATGCGTGAAATGGTTTTTCTCAAGTATATTTATCTTGTATATACACTTACATGACATGAATAAATTACATGTTTATATGTCAATTTTATCATTTAAATACTCTTGAAATTTGCTTTAACTACATATACATATACATACATACATACATATATATATATATACACACACACACACACATGCAGGATATATATATATATATAATTAATTAATTTGTTCCACTAAATAGTCTACGATATAATTAATATTAATTAATGTAACTTCACCTCCAAACTAGATTTTTTCCACAAAACCGTCTTTGATATATATATATATATATATATATATATATATATATATATATAATATAATATAATATAATATATATAGAGTAATAATTCAACATATAATTAATATAGTAATTAACTTCACCTCCAAACTTTTTTTTTCATTTTGGAATTTTCATATGGCCAAGCAGCGTGGCGTACCGCTACAAAAAATATTAAAAAAGTAGAAACCTATAATCAAACAAAGTTTTTCTAGTGGCGGAGGTAGCTGCTATCTCGTCTTCAATACTTCATAGGCGGCAGTGTCGACATCGGACGGTTCTGATCATCGTGACGAAGCTCGAAATCGTCCACTCATTGGCAGCTCGTTGAGTGCCTCCCAAGAACCTCGATCGTTGAACCAAGAAGAATTGAGCCCATAGGCTCTCTTCCCTTGCATGTGGGGTCTCGGCCTAGTCGATTCGATCGCTTGCCGCCTCGATTCTGTGATCCAAGTGACGGCAAGCCTCTGGAGACGTGTAACGTCGTTTTGGAGGACCATGTCGATGACGCGGTAAACTCATCGAAAGTGGGAGATCACCCGGAAGACACGGCGGAGGAGGATGTCAAGACGGCGGAAGGTGGCCGTCACCTGCTCCGGCAAATTCTTGGCCGATGTAGGAGTGAAGACACTATTGAAACAATGTTATTCTGCAGCACGGTTCAACGTACAGCAGAGAGGTGCTCGTATAGTGTGGCCAGGTAGGCCATCAATGCCGACGATAAGGAAGAGGCAGCCATTTCTGTTTTTTTATAAGTTTGTGGGGGATGATCATCTTCGATGACAGATGATCCTTTTTATAAAATAAGGTATAAATTGAGGCGTGAGGCGAAAGGCGCGCTCGGGAGCGAAGCGGATCGATCTGACGGCGATTTAGACGCATCGGGGCCGAAGTGGATGGCGGCGAAGAAAGCGTATTGAAACATGGCGATATTATCATAAGCGGTTATAACAAAAAACCGTCGTGATATGTGGTAATATCCTGACGGTTATTGTTAAGAACCGTGCGTGATGTTTCTAAGCGGTTCTTTGTTGAAAACCGCTGCGTGATATGTAGAATTATCATAGGCGGTTATTAACAAGAACCGTTTGTGATCTTCCTGAGCGGTTTTCAACATGAACCGTCGTGATATTACCTCTTCACATACGGTTTTAGCGCATCGATAACACTGCATTCGCGGTCTCTAAACCAAAACCGTGCAGCGATTGCATATGTCTGACGGTTTTGGTCAACCATACGTGATGAGGCGTCGATATTAGCCTTTTGTAGTAGTGATATATGCTTACCACTTTACTCTTGCTAGCGACAGGGCTTGATGATAGAATTAGATGCACTCGTTGCGAGAGAGATTGTGGACGTTCGACGGAAGCTCTGCGCCTTCATCAAGACAGATATCATTAACCTCACCGGAGACTTTCACTCTGTCGCCGACCTAGAGTTTTACCCCGTCGACACCTCTCAACCACCTGTAAACAATTGATTCAATTGTGATCCAATTGTAACTATAGCGACAATACTTGAACAAATTCTTTTGTAATTTATTTTGAGTAATGATCACTTTGAGTTGTCAACAATTGATTATCTGTGATGTATCTGTTTTCTGCATGCTTGTTTTCAGAGGGTATGGCTAGCAATTCCTGAGGTTAGCAAAAAACAAAAAAAATATAGTTAGGTACAATGAATTATTACAGATGGTTTTTTTGTTGAAACCATCACGTGAAGGCATAGTATCACGAGCGGTTTCCATTAAAATGTATCATAGGCGAATCGTAAATAGAAGCGAATGCAGCGATATCCTAACCTATCACAGAGCGGTTTTTAATGGAAAGCCTGCGATACTATGCCTTCACAGATGGTTTCAACAAAAACCGTCTATGATATGCCATATCCGCGAGCGCAGTTTTGAACGTGCTGTGATAACCATATTATCATAGGCGTACAAATTGAACAGATTCGGAAACCGTTTGTGATGACGGTTCCGAAGCTATGCTGTGATGAGGAAGCGAAATGCTCGTGATGACGGTTCCGAACCGTCTGTGATGAGGTTTTCTGTAGTAGTGAAAAATCATGAAGATCATACATATATCCTTATGATCATTACTAAATCTTGAAAATATGCTGACTATTTGTCAAATATCTATAGTGCAAAATACCATAATCGATTTATATTACTTTGGGCTGGTGCAACCATCTCTTGACGGTCATCTAAGCTGACCTTGGTAGCTATTTCCACCAATCACTCAAAGATTATAGCACTATATGAAGCCCTACTTGAATATGTTTGGCTTAGATGTGTGACTAACCACATCCAAAAGTATTTTGGTATTAACACCGTCAATATCCCCACAATTATCTATGAAGATAATACTACTTGTATTGCACAAATACAAATGTGTTATGTTAAAAGTAATATCTTCTATACTCATGAACTCCAGAAGAACGATGAGGTGAATATCCTACAGACTATATCTTGTGAAAATCTGGCTAGATCTTATGAGATTTCAGAACACAGAATTGGTATTGCTAGATTAATCACGAAAATTACTTTCACAATGTATAATTATTTTTATTTAAAAAATTTATTTTTATAGAAATTGTTAGTAAAAGTATCACTTTAGAGACCATGACAATTTCCAAAACGACTTATACTCGAAATCATGGAGATACACATGAATCTTGTTGCTCGGTGTACACAAAAAAAGAGAACCATCCACCGGCGGAGCTTTGTGCAGGCCAGGGTGGGCCAAGGCCCCTCCAACACTTGGCTAAATCCCAAAGGAATTAGAATGACATTATCTACTTCTTTGCAATCATCTTAAGAGTGCCCCCTCCATAATTTGCTTGAAGTTCCATCACTGTAACCGTCAATGACATGGCAGGCCCCCGAAAAGCGTGGGGTAGGGTCCACGTATGCCAGCTGCCTGTTGCTGTAGTAGTGAAAGCCGTGATAGCAAATACGGCCAGATGAGCTTGGCTGGGCCGTTGTGAACTACGATGATGGCGAACTGTGTCGGGCACGCTCTACTGTTCTTCATCCATAAAAATAAAACTTGTGTACGACAAGACCCACGACATGGCGGCGGCGCTCGGTGGCGTAGTGCAGCAGGGCTAGCTCTCAGCGGCGGCCCTGCCATGTCGCAGCGCAGTGGTGCGGCCATCACGCGGCGGCGCGGTGGAGTGGGTGCACGTGACGACGGGCGATAGCGGGTCGCACGAGGGTTGTCGTGAGGGGCGAGTTCGTACGACAAGGTTGGCATACGCGTCAGGTGAAGTGCTTGCGGCGACGAAGCTGCGACTCTAACCGAACAAGACCCCTGGTGTTGTGGACGATCGTTGGGGTCTCGCCTCGCCACCGCAAAGAACACGTTAACGGTGGCGAGTGGGCAACGACGCTTCGGCCGGCCATAGTTATTTGCTGTTTTTTTTTGTTTTTGTGTTGTGTGAATGAACAGTAATCATGGATAATCAATATCATAACATGGACTGTGATATGAGAACGATGAACAGTAATCCAATCTAATCTCAGTAATTAGCAGAAAATAATCATCGGTGTTAATCTAACAACAAAAAACATTAGGAGTAATCATAACGATTCGGCTGTTGAAGAGCAATCGTGCTGATAACGTGTTAAATAATATAATTCATCAGTGGAAAATCTCAATTCTATCACACAATAGAGAGACATAATGTAGAGGAAGATCTACTATCTTTATTGAGCAAATTTCACTTTACGCCATGTAATCTTACCATTATTTCATTTTGCACCACCTCTTCTGACCATGTATTGCACTTTGCCCTACCTCTTCTTACCATGTATTGCACTTTGCATCAAGGTAAGGATTTGATTGCCTTCTTTGGTACTCATCGATGGTGAATGGTGGTGTAGGAGGCGGCAGCGAGGCACACGATGGAGAGAGAGGAGGTAGATAGAGTTAGGAAATAGATCGAAAACGGAGAAGAATAGACGGAGCATCGCTGGTGGTGCCCATAGCATGGCGACGACGGCAAAACGGTTCACTCTCTCTATTTTTTGGGTTGTCGCTATCTCATCGGTACGTGCCTCGCGTGAAACAAGCTCCTGCATGCCTCCTTTGTTTCCTCTCATTGTGAGAATGTTTCCATGGTGCGAGTGAAACAAAAAGGTAAGAAAAAGTGATGCAAATTGCAACACAAGGTAAGAATAGGTGGTGTAAAGTGAAAAAAATTGTTAAGTATGATACAAAATAAAATTATGATAAGATTACATAGTCCAAAGTGAAATTTACTCATTTTTATTTATGCGTGTAATTGTAAATTGGGTCCTCGTATAGTCGTGTATATAGGGAAAAAAAAGGTGAACATCTCCGAGGGATGGTTTAGTCTTTTCCCGCCAATTAGGTATCTTAACAGAAAGAGGCAACCGTCTGTGACACGGCGGGCCCACGAAAAGCGCGGGGTAGGGTCCACATGCCAGCTGCCCGTTGCGGCAGTAGTGAAAACCGTGCGGGCGCAGCTACGCCCACACGTATGGGCCTATGGCAGCACAACTTACAACGGCCTCACCTGCATAATAATATGCTCAGGTAGGCTTCCCTAGTCCGTGCTAGCAATGCGGCCCGATGAGCTTGGCTGGGCCGTTGTGAACTGCGATGATGGCGGATTCTGCCGTGCGTGCTGTACTGTTCTTCATCCATCAGAATATAACCCGTGTACTGTTCTTCATCCATCAGAAATATTTCTACCGAGTTTATGCGAAATTCTTAGGGCACAAAGCTTGTGTGACATAGGAGCTAGCCAACCGGTGGCCAGTCTAACCGGTACAGCACCTGCATGCGTCTTTGGCCAACATACTACGCTAGGTGGGTTTATTTGTGAATTTTCTAGAATTTGATCCCGTGGCCACTCGATTACCGAGTTCCAGGATGTCCGCTGTGAGGATCCCGGGATTGACATTATTTTAAGTCAGATAATTATACCTGAAAGTACAATTTTCAATAGGAAATATACATAATACCAGATTCCCGGATATATGTTCTATAATAGTTTCCAGGATCAAAGACTACTACACATATATCATTCGACAACATTGTATACACAGTCATACAAGATATACATCATATATATACAACAAAACTCTACAAGCTGGTTAGGTTCGGCATACACCGCGAAACGACAACAAAAAACGAAGTTTAAGCGGCGGAAACAAAAGTTCTAAACAGCAAAATCCACCAAGTGTGCCCCAACAAACCTAAGGCAAGGCGAGTGGAGGATAGAAATAACTTCACTCGTTATTATGCATACGATCGGCGCTAACGGGCATTTCGTACAAATACATCTCACTTTGCAACAAGTGGTTAAAAACACGAGTACAAAAGGTACTGCAAGACTTACACAAAACTACAAAAGAATGTGTTTACAAGATCCTAAACAAAGGATTAGAGGATACATGTATAAAGTGACAATAGGATGGTTGTAAATGTCCATAGTTTTGCATAAAGCCAAGTTTTAATCACGCACTTCTTGATTTTTATCAAGCCGGTTCATAAGCAGATTTGGACTAAAACAACGATGAAGTAAAAGCGATAATGATAACAACAAGCAAAGACAAGATCAAAGTGACTCCCACTTTGACCCTACGACATGAATACCCTTCATGCGAATCCAAAATAACCCAAAATTTCCAAACAAGTTCTATACATTGATAACCAACAACTCCAATGTTATGCAGAATAGTGGACACGGCTATTGAATAGTTTTAACTCTGCAGAGATGTACATCTTTACCCACACGACTTAGTTAGCAGTAAGCCTCAGGATGCCTCGAGCGATGACACATTTCCTTTGGTATGCCGGTGGGATAAACTAAAATTCGATATTTTTGACAAGTTGACAATATTGAGTTGCATCACCCATGCGCAATGTAACCCGCTTAATGTAGATTATACCGCCTACTAACCAACAAGACACGCAAGTTCGTCGAGAATCTGAAAGTCAATAAACAAAAATAAAATAGTGCTTCCGCACATTATAGAATTGAACTCGGCATCCTACGAACACGTAAACTTTATAAATATCCTCAAACCACCAGTTCCTCAACTCAATATCACCAGCCCCTTACTTAACCAAAGCAGCGCCCATACAGGTGTGTGGAAATGCATAGTCTTTGGAATTAAAGGGTCAAAGTTCAGTCCTTAACGACCCAGACAAGACTACCACATTACCCAATCTCGTGCACGAAGGCACCATCACTAGCATCCACTTGTCTAGATCTAAACCAAGATTTATCAACAGAAATTAAAAGACAAACACAATTTCAGTTTTACCCAAACTGAGCAAAAGAGCTGAAATGATAGTTAAAAGGTGTTTCCCCGGATTGACAAGGTAAGCTTGTCAATCACTAACGTGCTACTGACTTTGCATTGCTAAGCAAAAACTATAGAACAAAGTATCAGAACAAATATTCTATCTTAAGCATAAGTGTATGAAGTCAATTCAGGATAAGACACAATCAGTGGGTTGTAATTAACTACTCACAGTTCACAAATAATTTAGAAAATAGCATGCAACAATATCACTGTTTTTGTAAAATTCTAAAGTACTCAAATCTGGGATCGACATGGTGGAAAGAGGATGCTTGCCTTGGTAATAATAAACCACTTGTTTATGTTCTTGTTTCTCGATAAGATTTTCACTCTCGCGGGACCTGGCGCCAGGATCTAAAAGAGTAAAAACCAAATAAACAGTAAGAACTTCTAGAAAGCAAATGCTGAAAAAGGATGTATGATCCAAGTATTAATGTGCAATTAACAACATGCTTAAGCTATAACTATTGCTAGAAAATATAATAACCTACACTAACACTCGCTTGCATTAGCGAGCGGAATTAAGGGCTAAACCATACTTGATTACATCACAGCTGACGATAGAAACGAGACCAAACTGATTTTGCGAAAGCGAGCACATTAAGCAAAGATTTACGCTAAATCTATCGAGAATTAAAAGGAGCTACGGACTAGGAGATTGAACAAAAAGCTCAAGAGCTTAGAAAGCGATATGAAAGACCGAAAAAGGCGACAATAAGATGATATCCTCCAGAGCAAAGGTGACACGGTTAGGGATTCAAGGAATGGATGAACATGATAAGCTAAGTAAAGCCCTAGATGATCTAAAGTAAAGGAATTAAAGAGGGTCTCGCTAGATTGAGTTGGAGGATGGTAGAACGGCAAGAATAGAAAAGGGAAAATCTAAATTCTCGGCAATCTGTGAATCAACCAATAATTTTAATGAGGGTCTTTCTCCATATATCCCATGGCACGAAATGGCCTGAAAAAAGCCAAGGAAAATCTCACGAAGTAAGGAAATCACCCAGTGATGCTCGGGTCATGCTGGACCGCTCAAAAGACAAGCTCGAGTTTTGATCTACAAACAATGACAAGACTCCCATTAATATGATGAGTAAGGCATTGAAAGAGATGAAGAAAAGCTCAAGAGCGAGAGCTATCTTTGGAGTTGATGAAGAAAGCTCGGCGGCATAAAAATGGCGATTGAGCAACAACTAGGGTTTATATAGTTGGCTCGCGGAGAAGACAATGAGCGCCGTCGTGTCCTCATATATGGCGACAAAATAGTGACCGTGCCATATGCATCTTTCGCAAGCGCACGCGTAGAAAGCCACCTTATCGACAGCGTGCTCGATTCTAGCTCGTGGCGAGAAGATGACCTTGCATCACTTACATGCGGGCCGGTGTCGGCCTCGGCTGCACACGCCTCAGTGAGCTCAAAAAGATGTCGAGCGTTGGATCTAAAATAAACGGCTGAGATTGAGTGGCGCTACGGCGGTCCGAGCGCCCGCTCGAGGAAGCGTTGGATTTAAATCCAGCGGCTCGCTTAACTCACGCATCGAATGAGTTTAAATCAAAAGGATGGTGCTGTTGGATCTAAAATCAATGGTTGGTTCGAACGGTCTGAACGACCCAATTGATCTCAGCGCTTCAATTTAAATCCAACGGCTCACAATGATGGCGCGTTCGGACGGTCCGAACGGCCAATTGATCATGGCCGTTAAATTTGAATCGAAGGGCTCGCGCGCGTTATGGGCTTTACCACTCGAAAATGGCATGGCCCAGCAATTTGCGCACCGTTCAATTTGAATCTAACGGTCCAGATTTGATGGCGCGTTCGGATGGTCCGAACGGCCCAATTGATCTAGCCCGTTCGCATCAGATCCAACAGTGGAGATTGCGTGCGTGGTTCGGATAGCCCGAATAGCACAAAGGATCTGGAAGCGTCGATAGAATCGAGCAGCTCACGTCGTCCGGGGTTTTGGGTGTGCGCCAGCGTGGATGGTCAACTTAAACGCGCTAGGTTGGGTCGCGCAATTTTGGTAGGTCGCTCGATTACCAAGGGGCTAGGGTTGGGTTTAAGTTGACTTAAACTCAAAACCAACTTCAAAACTTTGATCGGGGTTTAAAATATCAAATAAATTTGTAAAAATATAAAATTTTGCGAGAAGCTCTTTGGGATGATATATGTCCCGGATAAAATTTGTAAACCACTGTTTATTGTTTTGAAATACTTAAATAAATACTTTGACGAATAGATTTGATCAAAGATTTTTCTAAAGGTCAAAATAATTTCTAAAATTTTGACAAACTTCATCTTTATGCAAAATAATTTATTTAGCATGTAATAAAAATATCTCTCCGGTCTCAATACAAGTATAGACTTGCATTTCCTCTTGAAGTTTTAAAACAAGGCTAAGATTAAGATTGAAAATAGAGGTTTTAAATTGTAACAGTTTGTCCAAGTTTAAAAAATAACAAATGCTATGAAAAACATTTTATTACTGTTTATTAAAATCGAGGCTGTTACATCCGCGATAACTAACTGCACCAGGCACGAAAGAAGAGTAAAGAAAGAAAGAAAAACAAAAAGCTCGATCGTGTGGCATATATCGATAGGATTGGAGCAACTGAGCAATTTTGTTTTGTTGGTAGTAACGCAAGTCCTTGAACTGCTGCTTCCCTGCATGCCGTCGTCATGGTTTGGAGTCGCACGGCACTGTACCCATCATCAACGGGAGGCAGACGGCGACCCGTCTGAAGTTCTGAGCTGAACCGTTCAGTTCGAAGCTGGACTTCAGTCGCGCCCGCCCGTCGGTCGCTCTGCATCACATGCTACGGATCAGAACAAGCCGTCACCGGTTGAGCGCGAACATACCAACCCTAGGACAGATCCACACATCAGCTTCATGTTGGTCGGTGACCCCCCCGATCATCTCGTGCGTGCGTCATTATCTCCCAAGTACACCAGAAGATAGAGAACGCTTTTCTAATCCGTGAGGCTTCGCGGTTTCAATTATTAGGATAATTGTTTGGATTTGAGGACGACCGGACCACGATTTAGTTTTAGATAAAAGCCCAACTGGTGTGTGGCACAGGCGATGGTTATGCCAAAATGTTTCGGTTAGGTCGCAGGGTAAATAGAATTTGTGGAGTTGGATCGCTGTTCGATTTTTTTTAAGGAAACAATGGGATATCTGTTATTATCTCTACTACTTAAAATTAGAGTTGGTAGTTGTCCATCATTCCACCATTTTCCGTATCCGTTGAATCGGCAAGCTGAAGGACCAAGAGCCCAGATTAGCCGTAGCTTGGCCAGCTAACCCTAAGCGTATGTGCCGCCTCCTTCCTCCCTCTCTCTCACACCTCATTTCTCGCGCCACCCTCACTCTCTACCGCTCTCCGCTCGCCGCCTCCCTCTCCTCTCTTCAAGGAAATAGCTTGAAAATTCAATGATTGCACATTCGAGTGAATAATATGCTTCAGACACGATTAGTATGCATTGCATGCTAAAATTTCAGTACAAATGAGTTTCCGTTACAATGTATGAGCATATACCTAGTTTCATTAAAGAAGAGGAGAAAAACTGAATACAAAAGCTGTTTTAATACATGAACGTTTGCCTTTATCTACCTCGGCAAGCACTACCAAGGATCGCTGTTCCAATTAACAGAATATCTTCTTAGGTTATGTGTGAGGTTTTGCTTTGTAAATAATCCAATTGAGTGTCCATGTATAATAACACCTAGGTGACGACTACTCAAATCTCAGTCGTGTCTGCCACGGATTGGTCATGTTTGGAACATTCAATTGCCAGCAAATTATAGACAAAACAAAAAATGAATATCTTCTCTCTTCTAAGAGCATGTACAATGGATTTATGTCAGTCGTCTATAGTCATTGCCACGTAGGATTTTTGCTGACGTGGATGAAAGAGAATGAAAAGAGAGAAAGATGCTGTCTACAATCCTATAGTCGACTATAGCACAAAAAACAAGAAAAGTATTAAAAGATTATGTGTTCTATAAAAACAACTAAAAAGACAAAGAATTGTTTGTACTATTGTATGAAATTTGTTTTTAGTCTTTGTCTCTGAATAATATGAAAAGTTGTTATAGGCAATATTGCCTATACCATTGTATATACCCAAGTTCTTATATATAGCGGAGTTGCCAAAGTTCGATTACACTTAGGACATTAACATAAGAGAAATTAAGCTTTGTTTCTTTGCAAGTTGCAAACATCGACCTCAAGATCTCCACTACACTTTGACAACAGAGCAAAGCCCGACCGGTGTCGACGATCAAGTCGCCGATCTTCTGAAAATGAGCGAGGAAAATGGCGTGAAATATCACGGAATGGAATGAAATTCGCTCTTTATTGATATGAACTGGGTTTTACAAGATGTGGCTAAATACTACTGAATTACGAATGGGGAATGTCTAACAGATGTCGGACTTAGAATATAAGTCTAAGTCGATTATTTAGCCTCTAATTCCACCGCTTAGGCTTCGTGTATTCTTGTTGAGCTGTCGTTGTTCTTGTCTTTGTTGGTCTTGGCCTTGTTGTCTCGTGTGCATGCGTGTGTGTGTGTGTGTCCTTCGTCTTCTGCGCTTCACCTTTAAATAACTTCGAAGAGGTGGCGATTACTCTCGGAGAAAGCGTCCTGGTGAAAGCGTTCGACGGGTCGGAGCGGTGGAAGCGATTAACAGCGTGCTAACTTCCTTGCGATTGCATGTGAAAAGTTTAACCGTAGGGTGGTTAATAGTTAGTGTCTCGGGGTTGTACCATCGCATGGTTTGGGCGATATATACGTGTTCCATTTATCATACGATAAGAAATACCGATCGATAATTTTCTGGCGGTTATCGGTGGGGATTAGGCACAAAGCCTCATCAGAGCGAGGTACCCATTAAGTAACCTCTGGAATACTAACGACCAGGGAGGTCGTTAGTCTTAGGGGTCACGACCATGTAGACGTATGGTCTTTTATTATGTATTAAAATAATACATAGAGGTTTTAATCCTCGTCAGCTAGCCCTCGAACTTTAAATGAACTGGTCGTGCATATACCTTTTTCCGATGAAATCGTATCGGGCAGACCCCATTTAATGTCGTGGTATCTGAAAGTGGTGCATGTTCACTTTAAAGTTGAGAACTTGTCTTGGGAAGCGAAGAGTTCCTCTGTCAGTTTGAACAAAAAAGCTTTTGTCGGTTGGACTTTGTGGGAATCCTTGAAAGTATCGAAGTTTATAAAATCTCCTCTCATTTGGGCTCTTAGAATTTTTATGCTTCCAAAATCCCTTCGATTCCTTTAGCTTCTCGAGAAATCCTCGAGTTTTTCTGTTCTTGACCACGAAGTCTCCAACTTTCACTACTCATCCTTGAGGATTTTCGCCATGTCGAGCAGATTACAAAGTGGTTGCCTTGAATTGGGCAAGAAAAAGCTTGAGGCTTTGGCGAAGATGGGAATGCTCCCGGATAGGAATCGATTAATTGGAGACCGGTATTGGAGAGCATTTTCGGCCGTGAAGATGAGGAAATCCTGTTTTTCTTGCCTACATCGAATGTGAAATTTGAGATTACCAGTACACAAATTCCTTCTCAGCGTTGGAATTAGTGAATTTGGCCCCAAATTCGATCGCAAATATCAGTATTTTAGCATATTTATGCGAGGCATATCTGAGAATACAACCGAACTTGAAGCTCTTTAGTTATTTCTACGCATGGTGATGGGAAAATCTGCGGCAAAATCTGAAAGCGACTCTAGGGAATGCACATTGCGTTTTCATGACGGGAAGGCCGATGAGTACATCCTCATGTCTGTGAAATCTTCGTGGTCGTCATGGAAAAATCTTGGTTTTACATGACGATTCTGAAGACGATGGCCTCTACTTGGCGGAACTAGAGCAAGTGAAAACCCCAAGTGGAGGAGGAGACCGTAAAGAAGACGAGGATAGTCAAAAGATGGGCGGATGCCATCTATGACTTGCAGTCGGGGCGACTTCGTGGCATGTGGTGAGGATTTCACCTTTCGTCGAGATTAGCCCATTGAAGCTCGAACTCATTCCTGCTCGATGCCTTGATCGTGATGAAGCTACCTCGAGAAGGTGGTAAGTCTTTGAGATAAATTCGATCGGTATTTTGATTTGATTAATATATTACCTTAAAATCTGTCTATTCTTCATACATTAAAGCTCTTTCCCTGAGGAAATTAGAGAACGAGTCGAGGATGATCTGCATGTGGAGCACGGAGAAAAATTTGAATGCCCCAAGATCTTAGCCGTAACTCCTATTGAAGGAGGCGGCAAGGCTTAAGGTAATTTAATCAAAATTCCTTTTACCATGTATATACATATATTAGACCAGATTTCCAATCGTGCTCTACATTTCGCGATCGGTCGGATTGCGAATCATACAATCTGGTGAGGATCAACGTCCCACCTTAGTTCTCGAAGTGAGTCGTGCCTCGAGGCACTTGAAGGAGATGAATCCCTCGAGGTAATAGAACATTTGGAATCATATATGTATGATTTTTTTTTGGATAAAGGATTTCTTCACCCAATCAAATTTGTTCTTTGATTTAGGTGGATAAGTTCGAGGGCATGAGAATGTAGCTGCGGAGGTGTAGACTCAGTGGTGGTGCCGCGACCTTCACGGTTATTCTTGAAACAAGCGATCCGGAGATTGATGAAACCACTCCCTCAGGCCGGATAGTCGGGAATGTGGACCTTGATGGTGATCGAGGACATAGCTTCCGACATCTTGTTGGAGGATGTGAGGTTCAACAAACCTTCTTTGGTCGAGAACCGACAAAATTGGAGGAGAAGAAAGGAAGGCTAGCGGCACGATTTCTCTCTTGCGCGTTTGAGAGTCAAATCCGGAGATTAACAAGGTATGTACAAATGAAAATGGTCGTATAAGTATGTACCTTTAATAATTCCTTCATGATTTGATACTTTGAACTTCCATCTTCGGTTTGCATAGGTCTTACGGTGTTCGGTCGTTTAGGCCGGAGTTCTTCTGAGGACTGGCACTGTGGAGGTTCAGGCGAGCACTTCTCGGGACAAAGTTCCCGAGAAGTAGTGGTCGAAGAAGCCCCCGAGCGGTGACAAGGGCAACGGTTGAGTTGGATCCTTTGGTGATTGAAACTCATACGTGGAGGTAGATGCCTCTGAGAGGTCTCAACGAGTTCGATCTTTGTTGATAACCCTTCCCGACCTAACAAGTTCCTTTTCGTCCCCGATTTATCGAGGATAAGGAGCTTGATGAGGTGTGGCGAAAGTGTCGGATACTCAACTCAAGATGCACCCGATTTGATTTTTCTTTGGTTATAATGACCGAGCAATTGGGTAAGTATTCTCGACCCGACTTCATAGCTCTTATTTTAAAAAGTTTATAAGAAACTTAAGAAAAAGAATGCTATTTGTGTAGCATTTGGTCGAGAACTTTCTTTGTGATCGGAGGATGACCCAATGAGTTAAGGACTTAGAGCAAAAGCACTCCGAGTTGGAAAGTAAGAACTTTTCCTTTTGAACTTTTGTTTCTTCTTCAATACTTTGCTCCTCTACAATTATTCTCCTTATCGTATTCGATAGATCTGGAGAAAATAAAAGAGGAGGTTGTGGTGAGAAAGCCAAGCGGCTCTTCTTGAAGAAGAAATAAAGCTAAAGACCGATCATTTGCTAAAGCAAGTTGACCAAAAGACCAGGTTGATCGTTTGAAGCAACGACCAAATATGAAACACTTAGCAAAACAAATGAAGGTAATATGTCGCAAACTTGATTTTTCCTTCAATTATGCTTGTGTTCATTAAGCGATTTGCTTTTGCAGAGCAAACGCAAATCTTTGAAACGAGTAAAAACTACGAAATTTGAGCGAGGATAAGGAGGCGGCTCTTGCTCAAAATATTGATGAAAAGATTAGTGCTTTGAACAAGATGATCTTTGATATGGGATCGAGGATCAAGCCCGCCTTCCTTAGGAGATCCAATAGAGAAAATGAACTATTTGGGTCAACTTCTAGAGAACCTTAAAGTTCGCTCAAAACTACTCGGACGAATTATGCGTGCCCTAAAAGCAAGCGTTGCAAGTGGAGTTAGTTTTGCTTTGGCAAAAGCGAAAGCTTCCGACCTCTCCATAGATCTCCAAGCTGTTAAAGACTTCAGCCTGCCCTTTGAGGAGGCGACAAAATTCATGGAAGAACTCGAGGCCACTCGGAGATATAGTTGTAGAGGAGATGGAGGTCGAATCTCAGAACAAGCGAGAGTTAAATTTGGGAATATTTCTTAGAGTAGGTTCTGCAAGTGTAAAAATATTTGAATATCTATGAAAACTTACCTTTTATGTCATTGACAAAGCTTTTGTTTATCCTATTTGACTTTTAAAATTCTCGTATATTTCCTAGCCCCAGGCGCTTTATAGTAGAAGAACGTTCTTGTACAAGTAGTGAGCCAAGAAAGAGAATAAAAAGAGGTCATAACCATGTATGTGAGTTTTTGAAGGTATGTTTGGACATGTAAGACAAAAGCGATCGTTCAAAGATACTAGGAAATCAAATGTGGTCGAGGACCAACAGTCGATTTCGACTAGTTATAGATCTTTGTTTGTCATAATGGAAATACCAATCAAAAACACTATATATGGTCGGAAAAAAGACTTTGTCAAACTTGACATAAGAAGAAATGCAAATATGTATACAACAGATTATAAGTGAACTTTGTTTATATCTATTGTCCCATAGTGCAGTCGGAACTAATGCTAAGACACGAAGGCATACGACATATATTTTTGAAAGCGTGTTCAAATTCTATATCCGATAGTGGCGAGGATCGTAAGAAAAGAACCGAGTCGCTAGAAGCTCCTTCGATTAGGCAAGGGGACCACGTGCGAAAAAGGAGACTTCGACTAGGAGGCTTTCAGTGTCGACCCGATAGCAGGGCAAGAATAGACCGGAATCTTGAAATAATGAAGCATAATCTTGAGAATCGTAAGCATATCATTCATGAGATAGTTAGTTGTGTGGCGCTACGATTACTTATTTTCTTTGAGAAAAGAGTGTAGTCGCGTGGGAATCATTTGAAGAAAATGCTCACGACTAGGACCATAGAGTATCGAGATCCTTAAAAAGGATATCGGAGAGAAAAATGTCTTCTCAGGCCGGACTAACAATAATAAGCGACGAGAATGTAGGTGTATATATATAAGCAAGGTTGCACTTCTTAATTAATTAATGAATTTAATGAAATTGAAATTGAAAGAAATGAAAGAATGAAAATTAAACATAGAACTTCGCAATTGATCGATGTTCCAAGAATTTGACAAAATTTGCCCATCGAGACATAGCTAGTAAATGGAACACGGTCGGGTGACTTGACCCGCAGTGTAAGAGACCTTCCCATTTAGGAGAAAGTTTATTGCGATTTGTTTGGCTCTGAATTTTACGAGAACCGGATCACCTCTGACAAAGTCATGCGGTGCACCTTACGACTATGGTACCTTCGCATGGCTTGTTAGTAGACCGCTAATCGTCTAAGGGCTTGGTTTAAATCGTTCTTCAAGGAAATCGGCGTCGAAGTCGTCGTTCATTCGATCACTTTCGTCAAAGCGATCGATTCGGCGAGCCAATTTTGAGTTCGGAGGAAACATGGCAAAGCACCATAAACCAAAAAGAATGGAGTTTCACGGTTACATACGGTGGTGGTAGTTCGAACGGCCCATAACACGAGAGGAAGTTCTTTAACCCAAGCTCTGACCGTTTGATTAAGCGGTGAATACTCGGCGTTTGATCCCTGCATAAGGATACCATTAGCTCGCTCAAGCGCTCCGTTGCTCGTGGATGAGCAACGAAGCAAAATGAACTTTGACACCAAGTTCATCGCGAAATTCTGGAATTGATGGCTGGAAGCGGGAACCATTATGCGTGATGATCTGTTGGGTACACCAAATCGCGTGATCACATTTTTGGGAGAAATCTCTTAGCGGCCTCGGTTGTTATTTTAACGGTGGCTCAACTTCAATCCATTTGTAAGCGTGTCAATCATGACGAAAAAAATTTGAAGCCCCGGTGCTCTTAGGAAAGGTCCCAGAATGTCCGATCCCTAGGTTGCAAAAGGCCAAGAAAGAGAATTGTTTGTAAGGCTTGTCTTTGGTGGTGTACTTATCGGCTATAAGCCCGACATTGTACACACTTCATCACAAGCTCTTTTGCATCATGAAGGCGAGTTGGCGATAATAGCCTTTAGGAAGGCTTTGAAACCAGGGTTACGTAGGAATGGTGTGCTCCTGAGCGCCTTCATGGATTTGGTTAGCAATCTAATGCCATTCGTTTGAGATATGCATCTCATCAACACTCAATGAGATCCTCGTTTATACAAGATACGTTCGATTAGAGTGTATGATTTGGCTTTTCGTGCTATCTGATCGACCTCTACATCATCTTACGGAATTGTGTCATCTTTGAAGATAATTGTAGATCGATGTCATCGATCTCTACCTTGATCGTGGCAGCGCCACCGTCAACGACACATGGAGCATCCATGTTCCTTGATTAGTTTGTTCAACTTGCAAAGAATCATGCATGTTCTCGGAAGGCTCAACTACGAGGGTGAATTGAGTTGCTCGAGAAAAACTCGGGCGGGGCGAGTCGACCTCGTGGAGGCCATCCGTGCTAACCAGATGCGCAGAAAGTTTTCCTTTCTAGGAATATGTTGGATCCGAAAACCGAAGAAGTGCTTTTGAGTTTTCGTACTTCCATGAGATAAGATGACATCTTGGTACTCAAGCATTGATACTCTTTCCCACTTGATTAAGCTACTAGTTGAGAATCGCCTTTCACTAATGTCTGCGAATCCCGAGGCGAGCGAAGTTGCTCGAGTCCTGCCGATAAACCTTCATATTACGCCACATTATTGGTGGCGGGAAAATTCTTGGATGGCGACTTGATGTGTTCGCGATAGGGATATCAAGACCACTCCAGCCCCGATCCTTGTAACATCAAGGCACCGTCGAAATACAATGTCCACTCGTCGTGGTGTTCGTAATCGGGTCCTTGGGTGGGTTCGAGGTTTGTCCATTCGCAATGAATTACGCTATTGCACAGGACTTTATTCTTTGTTAAGTGAAATAAAATGGAGATCGAACGCCCTAGCTCGACCGCCCATTTGGCTATTAAGTCCCGATGATTCCTGTTTCCAAGGACTTGACCAAGAGGATATCCGGTAGATACGACCACTTTGTGGGTCGAAAGTAGTGCCTTAGCTTTCTTGAAGACATAAGGAGGCCATAGAGCAACTTTTGTACTGTGGGTATATTTCCTTTGGTCTATGTAAGACTTCGCTTACGTAATAGACCGGTCGTTGGATATTATCCTTTTTACAACGAGACATCGCTAAGCGTGCGTGGTGTTCTTTGCCACGTAAATTAGCAATGTTTCTCCCGATCTCGGAGAAACTAAAACCGGTACTTGTAAGGTACTTTTAAGTTCCTCAAAGGCATCGTTTGCCTCTTTAGTCCACTCAAAACTCCCATGTTTAGAAGAAGTTTAAAGAAAGGTAATCCTTTTCCCCTAACCTTGCTATGAAACAACTTAACTTATTTGCCATACAAATGTGAGGTTAGTTTTGGACTTCCTTCTTCGTGGTGGGGCGCATCCGTCGATGGCGCAATTTTCTTTGGATTTGCTTCAATACCTCTAGCGAAACTAGAAAGCGAAAGCGGTTTTCAGTGAAACTCGAACACACACTTTTAGGATTTAACTTGAGGTTATGTCTTCTCAAGTTATTAAAGTTTCTTGTAAGTCGGGAATGTAGTCGCATGACGTTGGTGGTCTTTACGACCGGATCGTCAACGTAAGCTTCTAGATTCCGACCGATTTGTGGACTAAAGGTTTTTGCATCAACCTTTGAAAAGTTGCACCGGCGTTTTTGAGACCAAATGGCATCTTAATATAACAAGAAGTGCCATATGGGGTGATGAAGGAAGTTTTCTCCTCATCTTCTTTACACATACTAATCTGGTGGTACCACGAATACGCATTTAAAAACTTAGTAACTCGCGTAAGTAGAGTCTACCGGTTGATCATTGCGAGGAAGGGAAAGTCATCCTTCGGACAAGCCTTATTAAGATCTGTAAAAGTCGATACACATTCGTCATTTCCCATTGTTTTTCTAACCATTACGAGATTGGCAAGCCCTTTGTGGGTGGTCGACTTCACGAATAAATCCCGCTTTGAGAAGCTTGTCAATCTCCATTGGATTGCTTCCTTCCGATCAAGTCGTAAACGTCGTAGTTTCGCTTGATCGGTTTTTGTTAGGTGGAGAGCAAGCGTGCTCGATCACCTCCGGGGACTCGAGCATATCGGACGCTTGCTAGGCAAACACGCCCTGATTTGCTCGGAGGAAGGAGACGGCGACTCTTCCTATTTAGGGTCGAGTCTTGCCCCGAGCCGTAATCTTTAGGCGGTTGGGTGCGGAGATCTGACCCATGTGACGACTTTATTTGTCCGGAGAAGCGCTTTTGTCGAGTGGTACCTCCTTTGTGCAGTCGGATGGTTTGGGTGTCATCTTTGGCCTCGAGTGCTTGACACGCATGGGAGTCGGGTTAACCTCTCGGTGGAAGTTCATCAACCGGTGCAAAGGATTTCGATCGCATACATAAGCCATTTTCTGATCTCCTCGAATAGTGATGACTCCCTTCGGCCCCGGCATTTTCAAACTTTGATAACCGTAATGCGTGACTATCAAGAATTTTGCTAATCCTCGTCGTCCGAGAATTCCGTTGTATGCGGATTCGAAGTTTACTACATCAAAGCGGAATCCTCTCGCTCGGAAGTTGTCGGGCTTTCGAGCGAATCGTAAGGAAACTTGTCCTATCGGTTTAGCGGTAGAACCGGAACTATGCCATGAAAAGCATATTTCCACGTGTTTCACCTTTGACATGGGGACTGCATTTCTTCTAAAGCTCCCACAAATAATATATTCAAAGAACTACCCCATCTACTAAGACCGATTAACCCGACAATTATTAATGGTTGGTTCAACAACGATAGGGAACCTACGGTCGAGTCGATGGGATGGGCGTCGTCTTTCTTTGAAGGAAATTGCGGTGTCCGAGCCACTTGAGTGCTTGATTACGATCGGAGATTCGACTAGGTTGACCTCTCGCTCCATGGCCTTGAGATGACGTCGGACTTCGTATGAAGAAGATCCTCCAAAAATCATGTTGACTGTGTGTTGGGGATCCTGGTACTCCATCTCTTCGTCGCCATCCTTGTCCTTTTTGGAGCTCGTTTCTCCATGTTCCTGTATTGCGGGAAATGGTCCTTTACCTGCATAATAATCCTCCAGTTTCTTTTGCCAGACACGACAGGTGCGCAGATCATGCCCTGCCTGCTGGTGAAGTGGACACCACTTCTTGTTAAATGCTCGAATCCTTGGTCGGAGCTTTTGCCTTACTTCGACCGCAAGCATAGTCCTTCTTGCCCTTCCGAACTTTTCTAGAACGGCGATGACTTCTTTGTCGCCTGTCTGCGGTTCTTTTTCTTCTTGAGAGACTTCTTGTTCTTTTTCTCCTGTTTGTCGAGGCGGGTGGGAATCTTGTCTTCCGATCAATAGCTTCACACCACTCAATTGCTTCGCTAGCGGTGGCATACTTGTCCGCCATATCAAAAAGCTCAACGGTTGTTCTTGGAGGGTTCATTGCTATGTCCTCCGTAAACCGTCGATTCCTCAGTCCTGTTTTAAAAGCCTGAATAACAGAGGATTCTGCGACTTCGGGTATAGAGTTACTGAACCTGGTGAACCTCTTGATATATTGGCGTAAAGTCTCATCGATCCTGCCGGATTACGTGGAGATCGTCCTCCTTCGAGGCGGTCGTCGTACCTGAAGTTGACAATCGAAGATCACAGAGTTGTTCCCAAGTATATATTGATCCGTAGGTAAGTTTAACAACCACGAGGCGGAACCCTTCGAGCACGGTGGGTAAATAGTTGGCCATTACATTCATCGCCACCACGGCTGACCTCGATGGCGGTGGTATATATTGGAGAAATTCCAATGGGTTTTGAGTTCCATTGAATTTGTCCAAGTTGGCTTGTCCGGAACCGTTAGGCTAACGCCTGACTTGGAGCCCCTGCAGAGAAGGCTCGACAACTCGTGATTGATTCATGGCGTCTTCTGCGGGAAGGTGCGGGATTGTGTCGGCCGAGACCGATCCCTAAGATTGGGACGCTGAACTCCGGTGTCACCGATCCGGTCGTGAACCGATATGATGCCTCCGGCCGCCCACTTGGTTCAAGCGATGTCGGAGATCGTTAGGTCCTAGTGGTGGTTCCTCTCGACGATGGGGAGTAGCTTCTTGGAATAACCTTCTCCTCGTGACTCCTTGGTCGGAATCGTCGAGGAGGTCTCGGTATCGATCGCTCTGGTATGACCGTGTTGTCCCCGCCGAGGAGGCGTTGGGATGAAGTCATAGTCGACTTCACGAAACCCTCGTTCCCGATCGCTTCCGTTATTGCATGGTGCATTGGAGAATTTCGGATACGACCTACAAGTTGTACAAAACTAGGCGTTCTGCTAGAGCAGATCGGAATTATTTAACATGTTTTGAATACGCGCAAGTTTTGTCACGATTCTGAAGGTCTCAGGGGTTCATCTTGTCGTAGGTGTATGCCTGTCGAACCTTCCCCGACCTTCAGATTTGTTTGGTCCCATCAGTCACTCTGGGCAGGCGATGCGAAGCGAGTTAAGCGATTGGCGTCGATTAGTTCCGTTGCCTCCGGAAGTTGGTGCTTGCGGCGGATCATCTCTAACAACACGTGATGGCGTGGTAGAGAGTGTAGGACCGTGCAGGCATCTTGATCTTCATCTCCGATCGCGTTGACCCGTGCTTCGGCATTGATCTTCCGATGAGCTTCCATCATAACTAATGGAGAGCTTGTCGATTGCTTCGCGAGAATCTTCCACGATGGAGATCGGTCGAGATGAGCACTTCTGAGGTCTTCTTAGCCCCGATCCGACGAACCGCCGATCATTATCTTTGAGTGTGATCATCCCCGCATGGCCTCGACCGGTGGAGGTTTCATCGACACCGATTATCGGTGACGGTTGACTCTGGAATTGCCGGCAAGGAGAGTATCTTTCGACCATGATTTCATCAATGGTATAGAGTTTTCGGGTGATGGGGCTGAAATTTCTTCACTGTTTCGCCGATCGAGAAGACCGGGCTTGAAGAGATCCTCCGCATTCGGCGGCCTGAACGGCGGTTCTCTGTTGCGCCACCGATGAGTGGCGGTATCTTCATCCATCCGGTTCGACCTCGCTAACGTCGGCGACGCAAGGCGGCCCGGAGGAGGAAGAGGAGGATGACTGCCATTTTCTTCCATGCGCGGATACATCCTTCCATGTCGAGGTCGGCGTAGTCCGCCGTCGAACCGATTTTCTCATCCCAAACTCCGGGCATAGTCGCATGAAGCGATTGCGAGATTTTGGGCGAGGATTTTCTTGGCGAAGAATTTTCTTCAGAAACTTACGCCTTCTTCCCCACGGACGGCGCCCGGTTGTCGGCGATCAAGTCGCCGATCTTACGAAAATGAGCGAGGAAAATGGCGTGAAATATCCCGGAATGGAATGGGGTCGCTCTTTATTGATATGAACTGGTTTTACAAGATGTGGCTAAGTACTACCCTGAATTACCTCGAATGGGGAATGTCTAGCAAGATGTAATCGACTTAGAATATAAGTCTAAGTCGATTATCTAGCCTTTAATTCCACCGCTTAGGCTTCATGTATTCTTGTTGAACTGTCGTTGTTCTTGTCTTTGTTGGTCTTGGCCTTGTTGTCTCGTGTGCATCGTGTGTGTGTGTGTGTCCTTCGTCTTCTCGCGCTTCACCTTTAAATAACCAGAAGAGGTGGCGATTACTCACGGAGAAGACGCCCTAGTGAAACGTTATTTGGTCGGAACGGTGGAAGCGATTAACAACGCGTTAACTTCCTTCGGTTGCTTGTGAAAAGCTTAACCGTAGGGTGGTTAATAGTCGGTGTCTCGGGGTTGTACCATCGCATGGTTTGGAGCATTATATACGTGTTCCATTTATCATACGATAAGAAATACTAGTCTAGTAATTTTATTTGGCGGTTAGACGGTCGGGGATTAGGCACAAAGCCTCATCAGACCGAAGTACCTATTAAGTAATCTCTGGAAGACTAACGACCAGAGAGATCGTTAGTCTTAGGGGTCACGACCATATAGACGTATGGTCTTTTATTATGTGTTAAAATAATACATAGAGGTTTTAATCATCGTCACCAGCTAAAAGCCAAACGTGATCATCCGATCACATAAACACAAACCGGGAAAACCCATCAAAAAGGCTTTAAAAAAATCCTAGCCGTACAGTACTCTGCATCATCAGAAGCGCCATCATTGATACGGCCCCGGATAAATCCAAACCCGAAAAAGACCAACACGAAACGCACACCTCCCCTCACCTCACCGCGCCTCGCTCTCAGTACGTCCCGACCAGTGAGCCCACCCGCCTCTTTTTCGGACCCGAGAACCCGAAACCCGCCGCGTCGGCGGCGCCGGAGGAGGAGGGGGTGGGGAGGGATGGAGGACGGCGGCGGGATCCAGGAGGAGGCGCCTTCGGCGCGGCCCCTCAGGCCGACGCGGTCGGGGGGCTCGAGGTGGGTGGACGGCAGCGAGGTGGACTCGTCCGAGTCCGCGCCGTGGTCGCTCGACGACGAGCTGTCGCTCGGCCTCTCCGCCGCCGACGACGAGACCTCCGTCGTCGTGTCCGCCAGCGGTGGGGCCGTGAACGCGGCTGCCCTGTCGCGGGTGTCGTCTGGCGCGTTCCGGCGGCGGCTGGGGAAGCGGCCCCGGAGGGTGGACTCCCTCGACGTCGAGGCCATGTCCGTGCGCGGCGCGCACGGCCACAGCAACAAGGTGCGTTTCTTGGTGACGTCGGGTTGATCCACGAATTTGCGATCATTTTGGCGAATTAGAATAGTTCAGAATGTAAAAAGATGCGACCTTTGACCATTTCATGATTAGAGAAAGGATCGTGTTCTCATTGAACGATCACTGGAGGTTTACTTACTGGATATAGTTTCTTGATGAACTTCGGCGCAATTTTGGTTGGACGTTAGGGTTGGGCTAAGCGTGTGCCTTGACATATTCCCGACCTGTGTCTGGAATCTGGAAACATGTGCTCTTCAGATAATATTCTACCACAAGAATCAATGGACCCGATGGCTGACTCCTCTTAGCTGCAATTTTGCGCCAGGACATATCGTTGCTGAGCACTATCGCGATGGCGTTCCAAACCCTCGGAGTCGTTTACGGTGACATGGGCACGAGCCCTCTGTATGTCTTCAGCGATGTGTTCAGCAAAGTCCCGATAAAGTCGGAGGTGGAGATCCTGGGTGCGCTTTCGCTGGTCATGTACACGATCGCGCTCATCCCTTTCGCTAAATACGTGTTTATAGTGCTGAAAGCTAATGACAATGGTGAAGGTAGGATGCACGGTTTGCAACTTTGATTTCATTAGATATTGATCCTAGACTGTCAGCTGTGTATGCTCTTCTCCAAAATTGGTTTGGTTTACTGACTGTATTATCTCATGGTTTGCAGGGGGCACTTTTGCGCTGTATTCGTTGATTTGCAGGTATGCAAAAGTTAGTCTGCTTCCGAATCAGCAGCGTGTGGATGAAGATATTTCTAGCTTTAGGCTTAAGTTGCCAACACCTGAGCTTGAGCGGGCTCTATGTGTCAAAGACTGCCTAGAAAAGAAGCCACTCTTCAAAAACATCCTCCTGTTCTTGGTTCTGATGGGCACTTCTATGGTAATTGGAGATGGCATTCTCACTCCATCGATGTCAGGTGCTTCATACACACACTGTTTTGCCCTAGTTTACTCTACATATATAGATTCTGTAAATTCACCTCCAAAGTTTTTTTAGAACTACCTCCAAAGATGTTCAATTACTCATCCCCCTCTTTTTCTCTCTCTTGTGTTCAGTTATGTCTGCTGTTAGTGGTCTCCAGGGTCAAGTTCCTGGGTTTGACACAGGTTTGGTATTCTGTATGCCCTTTCTGAAGATCACAAATCTGTCATTTGCTCAATGCTGAAACATTAAACTGACTTTTCATATACTTTGCGAAGCTGCAAGGATTTAAGTGCTTTTTTCTCCATCTTTTTTGCAGATGCTGTTGTAATTGTTTCAATCCTTGTTATTTTGCTATTGTTCAGCGTGCAGAGATTTGGAACTGGCAAAATTGGGTTCATGTTTGCTCCTATTTTGGCACTGTGGTTTCTTAATTTGGGCTCCATTGGAATATACAACATAATTAAATATGATATATCTGTTGTGAAAGCATTCAATCCAGTGTATATCTATTTATTTTTCAAGATGAACGGCATAAAGGCATGGTCAGCTCTTGGTGGTTGTGTCTTGTGCATCACAGGTATTTCCCTATGCCAGCAGCAGCCTTGCCCTCAATTCAGATTTTTTCTTCTCTTGAAACAAGGGCCAGTTTTACATTCACATTAATTATTGTCCTCAATAGTCGATATTTTAGGACTCTTATATTTAGCAGTACCCAGAATGTTACTCGGGAATAAAAGAATCTCATAAGAGATGAAAATGCTCCTTCATCTGTCTTTCTGTGCAACTTAGTATTCTGGTGATCATGATAATTTATGAATTGTGATTGATTTTGCATGGCAGTCCATACTGAACTAGAGTTCCTATCAATTGTTTCAGTATTGGTAAGTCAGTATTGCCATTTATGTTGAGTCACTCAAGAAGTAATCATTTTTAATTAATTTGAAAATTCATTCAACCCTAACACTGGAAGCGATTCTGCTGCATACCATCGAGTGCATTCATTACATTTTGTAATTGTAGGAGCTGAAGCGATGTTTGCTGATCTGGGCCATTTCTCTGTCAAATCAATACAGGTTAACACATTAGCTAGTCAATTGAGATACATTTTTTCTTACTTACTGTGCGATTTATGTGATATTTGTGGATATCTTTTTTATTCGACCTAAATTGAGGTTTCCTTTTGTTTGTCCCAGGTAGCATTTACTGCTGTAGTATTCCCTTGCCTGCTTATTGCTTACATGGGCCAAGCTGCATATTTGATGAAATATCCACTTGCTGCAGAAAGAATATTTTATGATTCTGTGCCAGGTAAAGCTTTCAGCTGGTATAAATGTATTAGGCTGATCTAGGTTATTATCACTCTAAACAACTTTCAATTGAATGATCTGTGGTATAAGTCAAGTTTTTTATCTGCAATGCAGAAGTTCTGTTCTGGCCAGTATTTGTGATTGCTACACTTGCTGCTATGATTGCCAGCCAAGCTATGATATCCGCAACCTTCTCTTGCATAAAGCAGGCCATGGCTCTTGGTTGCTTCCCTAGGATTAAAATAATCCATACCTCCAAGAGAGTCATGGGTCAGATTTACATACCTGTGATGAATTGGTTTCTCATGGTCATGTGCATCATCATCGTGGCCACTTTCAGGAGTACTAATGATATTGCCAATGCCTACGGTCAGTTTTTTTTGTCTTACAGCATCATCTTTTCTTGTTTTAGTATCCAGTATTTGTATCTTTGAGAAACTATTGTTGCAATCATGATCAGCCTTTGTCTATGGCCATAATGTACTGATACACAACAATCAGCTGATGGTCAGCTAACACTCCATTTTGCAATGGCAATTGCATATAATGTGTTTCGATGCCAACAACTATTATTTTTCCTGAGCAACTGTCTCATTTGTTTCTGATATGATTTTCTTCAAATTTTCAGGCATTGCTGAAGTTGGAGTCATGATGGTTAGCACTGCACTGGTGACCTTGGTGATGCTTCTCATATGGCAAACCAACTTGTTCCTTGTTCTTTTCTTCCCTATTCTTTTTGGTGCAGTGGAGTTTGTTTACTTAACAGCCGTTCTGTCAAAGATACAAGAAGGAGGATGGTTGCCGCTGGCTTTCTCGTCACTGTTTCTCTGCATAATGTACACATGGAACTATGGAAGTGTGTTGAAGTATCAGAGCGAGATGCGTGGCAAGATATCCCTGGACTTTATTCTTGACCTGGGAGCAACACTTGGCACTGTAAGAGTTCCTGGTATTGGACTTGTGTACAATGAGCTAGTCCAGGGAATCCCGTCAATCTTTGGCCATCTGTTGGTCACACTGCCAGCAATGCACTCCACGATTGTCTTTGTTTGCATTAAGTACGTTCCTGTCCCATATGTGCCGCTTGAAGAAAGGTTCTTATTCAGAAGGGTTGGCCACAAGGACTACCACATGTTTCGTTGTGTTGCGCGGTATGGTTACAAGGATGTTAGGAAAGAGGACCACGGCTTCTTTGAACATCTTTTGGTTGAAAGCCTGGAGAAATTTCTGAGGAGGGAAGCCCAGGAAATTGCAATCGAGGCGAGCACAATGGAGGCAGAGCGTGATGATGTGTCTGTTGTGTCTGACATACCTCCATCTCCTGCTGCTGCTGGGGATCTACAAACTCCACTGCTTTCTGATCAGAGATTGGGTGATGACAATCGAAAGTTCAGTGCCAAGGCAGTGCTCCTGTGCTCCCCGCTAGCTCCATCGCTTCAGAAGAAGACCCCAGCTTAGAGTACGATCTTGCAGCATTGAGAGAAGCCATGGCATCCGGTTCACATATCTCTTAGCACACGCGATGTGAGGGCGAGGAAGGAATCGTTCTTTACAAAGAAGTTCATTATCAATTATTTCTACGCATTCCTCAGGAGGAATTGCAGGGCTGGTACCGCGATCCTGAAGGTCCCTCATTCGAACATCATGCGTGTCGGGATGACGTACATGGTCTGATCGGGACTCTGCTATGATTGTACTGTAAGATTGAAGTATAGTTACCGGATTCGCTATAAAACCCCGCAAATCACGAACCGGATTTGTCGAACCCGAACTGATTTAGGGCATGGGGTTCGTGTTCGCAGTAGTTTAGGGATTGTACTGCAGTAATGAACAAATTCACTGCTGTTTCTGGCCAACTGCTCAGCATTTTAGTTGCAGACTTGGCCCTAGGTGCTCAGTTATGATATTCTTGGAGATTGTATTGACTCTCGGCACTGAACCCTCAAAAGATGCATATTTACTAGTGTTGTACTCCCTTAAGAGACTGCCATCCCCAGACCAAACACTCCATCACAGATTCATTCATCCATGTGATGTTCCTGTATGCGAAAACATATTGCAGCAATCAGAGTTGCAGCTTCCTCGTGTTCTAAGAGAGCATCATATGCTGACCTTAGAACATTACCCTTCTTTTTTTGGCAACATGATCTTTTATGGTACCAGGCTTCTTCCATATAAAATTCCATTTATAATGATCAACAATACAGCATACAGTACAAAAGCTGGCAAAGAATAACCGTATATATTTTAGTAAGACACATGAAGGCCATGATCAAATGTTGGGCATTTGCCCCCACTGCATAATTTCTTTGCCCCTTCCAATTCAGACGCAGAGAGCAGAGGCTACCTATCTATCTCTGTCAAGCATTATCACCACCTCATCCTAGTAGCACTAAACAACAATATAGACATCAAAAGAATGTCCATAACTAACGGCACTGGCTCTGCCTCTAGTTCATGTGCCTCCCACTGCATTTGCTCTTATATCTGCATTTCTGCATTTGTCCTTGAGTCAACTCTGTTTCAGACAGCACCATGCTTCCATCCTGTGTCATGTGCTCTTGAATTATCATAATGTGCATGCAATGAGAAAGAACAGCCTAAGAGAAGTAAACATAGGACAGGATTGTTTAATACTACTAACCTAACCGGCCACCATGAGACGACTCTTCATGTATCTAGAGCTGAGGAGCAGTTGACTTTGGAGGATTTAGGCCGCAGCGTTCTGGACGAGGCATGCACCTTTGGCTCTCCGAGGAGATAGCAAGAGGTCAAAGCATGAAATCACCTTTTTTAGTGGGAGGCATACAAACTCTGAACTGTAAAGAATGCAGAGATATACTGTATGCCTGGGCATTTCGAGCCTCTTTGCCAGGCTTATGGGTTTGTTTTCTAGATAAAGCTTTTGAGAAGCCTAAGCCAATATTGCAGGCTCCGGATAAGATGAAGACATTGGAAATGAGCTTTCAGGGGTCCTCTGATAAGTACTTGTAGCTTACTTTGAGAAGCTAAAGCTCATCAAAACAGGCCAAATGGCTTGCTTGGAATACAGCCTTTCGGAGAAAATTTGACAGAAGACAGCTCAATTACCACGCAAATTCTAGGAAGATTCCTATGTTCCAAAGGGTGCTTCCCTTTGGATTCTTTTCGGCGCACTTGCCATGTTCATGTCACGCATGCAGGCTAAGTTCTACTGCACTGTAGCCACTAACGCCCTCCTACCGACCGACCGGCTACCGCCCTCCCCTGTCCCGTCGCTTGTCGTCATTGACGTCTTCTCCGCTGCTTGCTACCGGGCGCTGCCCTCATCGACCGAGAGCAAGCCCTAGCGGCGCGGACGATCAGATCCTCTGCGCTGACGCCACTGCCACCGCCGCCACTGCCGTCCTCCGCCTCGACGCCACCGGCCGTCCTCCGCTCTCGACGCCACCCGCCACCGGCCGCCACTCCCGCCGTCCTCTCCGCCGTAGATCCGCCGCCTCTCGACGCTTATCCGGTCATCTCTCCGCTGCTGACCGATCCGGCTGCTCTCGCGCGGATCCGGCCTCTTCCGCTTCCGCCGCCTGGCGCTGGGTCTCCGCTGCCGCCGTCGCCGCCGGGCCGCTTTCACGCCGCCGCCGTCTTCATCAAGCTCGAAGTCGGCCAGAGTCCGCTGAACTTCGACCGCCGCTTCGCACCACCGCTGCCAGACGATTTATCGCCACACACTGTTCAGCACACTGTATTTCGGCCGCCGACGATCTGCCGCCATTGCCTCCACCGCCGCTGCTGCCGCCCGCCTGCCAGGGGAACCCTTGTTACCCGCTTGGCGTGCTTGCGTGTTGCATTGTGTGGGTCGACGGCACGTTAGCTGATTTTAATCGGCTTGAAAAAAAAGAAAAAAAAAGAAGAAAGAAAGAAAGAAAGAAAGAAAGAAAGAAAGAAAGAAAACAATGTAGCTCTAACCATCCGCCGCCCAAAGATAAACTGTTAGATTTCGTTGCCTTGGTCGCTGCGTCTGCCCATGGCGCCTACCAATGGCTTTGCTCCATCACCGTGATCCCATTCTCGAATGAAGCTTCTAAGTGGTCTTTGGTGCGATGCCACTCCTCCGTGCTTTCGCCGCTCGTCCCGCTACACCGATCGCTTCCACGCAAAGACACCGCTGCCTCCACGCCGCTTTGCCACGGTGGTGGTGGCCGCCTCATCGCTCCTCTCATGCGACAAGGTCGGCCACGTTGAGTCCGGTGCTATAAGAAGCAAGCGGCATCTTTCACGCCGTTCTTCTACTATCATCGCATCGGTGCGTTTACATCGACGTCGTGCCGACTCTTCAAGAGTTTCTCTCATCGGCAGAGATAGCCGACTTCGGCAAGACTTGCTTGCCGCTCAGTTCTCCTCGGATGGTTCTACAATTTCTACATCGACGTCAGATCGACTCTTCAAATTGCTTTCTCTCGCGAGCGAGAGATAGCCAGACTTCGATGCTCGCTTGCCGCTTCGTGTTCTCCCTAAAGGGTCGCGGGTAGGCTACGATAGCTACAAACAAAAATTCTATCACGCAAACCAGAAGCCAAGCAAGTAGATGATCATAGATCGTTACCACCAGACGCCAGCAGAGCAAAGGAAGAAGGGTTGAGCAACTGGTCCAATGAAGAGCGTGTCGATGTAGTGGTCGAGTCGATCGTCCAACGTCCCAAAGAAGTCGATGCGGTGGTCGAGTCGATCGTCCTCCAAAGAACCTCTGTAGTTCCTCGTGAAGATCGCGGATCGCCCTCAAGCGCAACAATCGTAGTAGCGCCTCTACCAGATCCACACGCCCAGTAAGGAACAACCATACTGCCGGTGTGCTAGCACCAAGTCGCACGGTAGAGCTCTCAGAAGATGGCGGCTAGGGTTTCGTGGTGTTTTCTCGTGTGCCTCCTAGCGACCTCATGCATCTCCTTATATAGTGCTCGTGATGCATCCTATCCGAACACGCCATTTAATCAGATTCGTATTGGTTTGTTCCAACCCTTAAGTATGTGACCAGAGGTTCATGCGTAATCGGTTGTGACTAAAACCCTTTCCGATCACTAGTCGTAGCGGCTCCTAGCGTAACATAGCGATTCCCGAATACACACAAATTATATCTGACGAACCTTAATGCAATATGATGTACGACTGGTCCTCATCACTTACGACTGTGTCCCATCTCTATATGACCGATTCGCATGTGGTCACGACTCACCAGAACTCCTCACGACTGTGTTACGACCACTCTGTGATTATGTTCGACCGCCTACGACCGGCTTGTATCTCCATACCACCATCCATAACTGTCGAACTAAGCGACCTACCGTGTATACTCCATTTGCCTCACGATGTCCGGGTTGAACTCCGTGAGATGTTGTGTCATCCATGGATGCTCAATTCTTTCTCGTCGAGTGTCGATAACTTTACATGGTCGAACACTTCGACTACTAGTGGCATGGCCATGTACTTTCTTTATCCGATCACAACGAGGGGCTCGAGAGACATCTCTCCGTTATGTTAGGAGGGGTAAATCCCATATTCGACCAATCATATTCCTCTCCATGTTTCACAAAGATACCCAAAAGCTACCTTTATAACTACCCGATTCACGGTGTAGCGTTTGGCAACCCCTAAGAGTGCTATTACACATGTAGGAAACCATCTTGATCTCGAGTCTAAGGATTATACATCATCATTGCTTGAGACCAACTAACGACACATAGAATCATAACAATCTCAATAGTGTCTCAAGGTGGGTCTTATCCAACATCATGTTCTCTAACATGTGTCCATATTATTGGTTTGATACCTCCATATCTATGACTCGTGAAACATAGTCATCAACCAATACATATGCTAGTCTATTCATATGTGTCCTCATATGTTTCCATCAGGATCGATAAGAATAATTATCGCAGAAATATAGAGTTTCACAACCAAGTCACATACTTGGTAATAAATATTAACAATATTATTCTTGGAACAAGATAACACATCATCCAATATAATGAACATAATGAAATATAATCATCTCTATGATTGCCTCTAGGGCATATTTCCAACACTCCCTCGACAGGTTCTGCAGGCTCTGCTACTGACTCTTTGGGCACTACGAAACCACCATCTCCACAGTCAGGCACCTCCCCGTGGATTCTTGATTCTGGAGCATCTTTTCACATAACTCCGGATCCTTCCACTCTGTCTTTCATTACACCTCTTGATTCTCCTGTCAGTATTCTTACTGTTGATGGTACATCTCTTTCTGTCTCTGGTCGAGGATCTCTTAGCAACTCATCTTTTCATGTTCCTTCTATTGCTCATGTTCCTCGCCTTACCATGCACTTCTTTCTGGCAGGCAGACATCGACCTTGGTTATCGGGTCATTCTCGACTCGACTCTTGTTGTGTTCAGACCACCACACGGAGCTCGGTTGGTTTTGACCTCGGCGCCTTGACTCATAGCGTCTCTAGGAGCTTGACAGGCTTCACCTTCCTTCTGCTGCCCCCGTCGCCACCATCTCTCCGCTTCTGCTCCTCCGTCTACCAGCTCTTTCCTACAGTGGCATCACCGTCTTGGCCATCTGTGTGGATCGCGTCTGTCGTTCTTAGTTCGTCGTGGTCTTCTGGGGTCTGTCTCAGGAGACGTGTCTTTAGATTGTCAGGGCTGTAAGTTAGGTAAACAGATTCAACCTGTCTTATCCCCGTAGTGAGTCCGTGTCTCAGCGTCCTTTTGATCTTGTTCATTCAGATGTTTAGGTCCAGCTCCTTTGTTTCGAAGGGGTCATCGCTATTATATCATATTTATAGATGATTTTTCTCGCCACACTTGGATCTATTTCATGTCTTCGTAGTGAGGCCTTGTCTATCTATAAACAATTTGCCACTATGGTTCACACACGCTTCTCCACCCCTATTCGTGTCTTTCGTGGTCGACTCTGGCTGGCGTAGTACTCTCTCATTACCGCTTCCTCCTTTGCCGAAAGGGCACTCTCGCTTCGATTCTCTTGTCCCGGTGCTCATGCTCGAATGGTGTAGCCGAGTAAAGCATCGTCACCTCATTGAGACGGCTCGCAATCGATGATTGCCGCTCTATTCCACCTCACTTTGGGCCGAGGTCGCTTCCATCGCCACCTATCTCATCAACATCCAGCCTCTTCGCTTCTTCGGTGCGATCCTGCTGAGCGCCTCTGTGGTCTTCTTCCCGATTACTCGCCCTTCGCTCGCTTGGTGCGTTTGCTATGTTCTCTCGCCTTGAGAACGATCAAACCGATCGCTTAGTCTGTTGAGTGTGTCTTCGATACGGGCAGAGCACAAGGGCTATCGGTCTTTGGGATCCTGTTGGTCGACGAATCGCGGATTTATCGGGATGTGACTTTCGACCAGTCTCGTCCCTTCTACCCACGCCCCGCCTCTCCTTCGGCTTCTCTATGGAGTCTCTGTCCTTTTTGACCTTTCCAAATACACCTATATCTCTGTCTTGCCTCGTCCACCGGCCCCATCGAAGTCTCCACATATTCCTCTGTGGCCTCTCCGCCATTGTCGCCGCCGCCTGCCTCTACGGCTCCTCAGGCTCCCCCACTACACTCGCTTCACACTCGCCGACCTCAGATTGAGGATCTTCCAGATGAGCCATCTTCTTCTAATGTTCCATCTTCTTTGATACTCCATCTTCCCCGATGGGCCATCTTCCCTCGCACGCCTCCGCAATCGCCATCGATTCGCCTCCGCCTGCTTTTGCCTTTGTTTGGCGCAGCCTACTCGTGAGCTTTGTCTCCACCGGATGTCATTTCACCCCGAGTGGCAAGATGCCATGGCCGAGGAGATTGTCCCTCGAGCGCATTGGTACTTGGGATCTTGTTTCCTTTCCATCTCACTCTCATCCCATCACGTAAGTGGGTCTATAAGATTAAGACTCGCTCGATGGCTCTCTTGAGCGCTATAGGGTGCGCCTTGTTGCTCGTGGCTTCCAAAGAGAGTATGGTCGTGACCACGATGAGACTTTTGCTCCTGTGGCCCACATGACCATTGTCCGTCACTCTTCTTTCGGTGGCATCTGTTCGCCACTGGTCTGTTTCTCAGCTTGATGTCAAGAATGCCTTTCTTAATGGCGAGTTGCGTGAGGAGGTCTACATGCATCCGCCACATGTGTATTCTGTTCCCGAGGGCATGGTCTGTCGCCTTGCCGCTCTCTCTATGGCCTTAAGCAAGCCCTCGTGCTTGGTTTGAGCGCTTCTCCTCGGGTCACTTCCGCCGGTTTTTCACCTAGTGATCATGATCCTGTGGTTTTGTCCACACTTCGCCTCGTGGTCGGACTCTTCTTCTTCTCAGATGTTGATGATATGATCATTACGAGAGATGATTCTGAGTACATTGCCTTTGTCAAGGCACGCCTTAGTGAGCAGTTCCTTATGTCGGATCTTGGTCCTCTTCGTTACTTCCTTGGAATTGAGGTTATTTCCACTCGGATGGTTTCTTTATGTCCCAAGAGAAGTATATTCAGATCTTCTTGATCGCGCTCTCTCACCGATCAACAGATTGTTGAGACTTCCATGGAGCTCAATGTTCACCTCCGACTCTCGATGGCGAGCCTCTTTCTCGATCCGACTGCTTATCGTCATCTTGTTGGGAGTCTTGTCTACCTTCTTGTTATTTGTCCTGATATCACTTATCCGGTTCATGTTACGAGTCAGATTCGCTTCAGCTCCCACTCAGTCCACTACTGACCACCTTCTTCGAAGTTTCTGCGATACCTTCGTGGGACTATCTCGCCGTCTCTTCTTTCCACGCCCAGCTCATTACGCTTTTAGGCTTATTCGGATGCTACTTGGGCCGGCGATCCTCCGATTGCCGGTCTATCTCACATCTTGTGTTTTTCTTGGTGGTTCTCTCATTGCCTAGAAGACTAAGAAACAGAGTGCAGTTGTCCTGCTCGAGTGCAGAGGCCGAGTTATGCGAGCTATGGCTCTCCTAACAGCAGAGATTACTTGGCTACGGTGGTTACTTGAGGATTTTGGTGTTTCTGTCACTACACCGACTGCTTTCTTGTCGACAAAGTACATGTGCTATCAGTATTGCCCGTGACCCTGTGAAGCATGAGCTCACCAAGCATATTGGTGTTGATGCTTCCTTCATGAGGTCTTGTGTGCACGATCAGGTGATTGCTCTTCAGTATGTGCCTTCTGAGCTTCAGATAGCGGATTTCTTCACGAAGGCCTAGACTCGAGCACAAAGACAGACTTCTACCTCTCCAAACTCAGGTTGTTGATCCACCATGAGTTTGAGGGGGTGTTAGAGATATATGTATAGTGTGTTATTTCCCATTGTTATGATGGGTTATTTGCATATTCACCTCCTATACTTTGTGTATATATATTGGTTCATTGGTCTCATGATGAATACAAGCGCTATTCATAACAGTGGACATGGGATCGAGTTGCAAGCCGACAAGTTCTACTATGGTATCCTGTTCTATTCCTTGGCCGAGCACGAAGCGCACTTTTACTTACCCGAATCCTATCGATGCGATCGTAAGAACATACCCTTGTTACTTTTTTCCTTGGGAGAGATCATAAACTTTTTCGTAAGGGATCCGACATTTAACGAGTAGCATTTTTTCTCATGCAAGACACCTCATTCCCGACACACAGATTGACACAAGACCCCACGCACGGGGGGGGCGATTCGCTCACACCACCGCAAAGTCACATTCTAACCGCTTTAGGTGCACATGAAATTCCAGAAACCAAGGCTAACTGTGTGTGTGTGAATAGCTGAAAAGTGAAGGGCGAGATGGAAACAGTGAGGCTTGCCGCCTTTGCTTGTTCAGATCCTCCGATGGCCTCGATCTCGTTGGACGCTAGCCATCAACGCCAGTCGAGTTTCCGGCAATGCCTTGAGACGCCGCCACGCCTCCGAGTCACCATCCCAATTCCTCTTCTTTTCTTCTCTTTTCTTATCCGTATCCTTGTGTGAATAATTACTCCGTATACATTCCTAGACGAAAGCGTGCCTCGCGCCCTCTATGTCCACTCCAAAAAGGCAGGCCATCGGATCGCTCAGCGGACGCCCGAGATCGTGTGGAGTGGCCAACCCATCCGGATGAGGTCGGATCCCCATTGGACGGCCAGAAACATCTTAGCATGATCCCTAATCCCACTCCTCTCTCCTCCCATCTCCTCTCTCGCTCGACCCCACGTCGTCGCTCTTCCTCTCACTGCTTTCTCCTCTGCTTGTTGTCCTCTTCTTCTCCCTCCTCCACAGATTCTCTTCACGGCCGCCGTCCTTCCTCTTCTTCCGCCTCCCCCTCGGCCTCCCTCGCCTTGTTGCCCCTTCCCTCTTCCTCCCTCCTGTCCCCTGGCCGCCCTCCCCAACCGCCGCATTGACACCGTCCCTAGCTCTTCCTCCCCACATCAACCCCTTGGTCTCCCTCCCTCGCCGCTTTGCTCCCCCTTCCTCCACCTCGCCTTCGGTCTCCTCCCCACTGCCGCTTGGTGCCTCCCTCCTTCCATTGTTCGCCTTGCGCCTACTAAGGCCTCGGCCTCAAAGGCTACTAGTTGCCTTGTGTCATGCCGCCTTCCCTGGCCCGTCAGAAGATCGAGGAGGTCGACTAGAGGGGGGTGAATAGAGGTTTTAAAATTTTTTTGGCTAAAACCGATTTCTAATGCGAAACTAATACAAATACGGTTTTGCATAATTAAAGCCTAGAACAACTAGGTTCAACTAAGTGTGCCAACAATACAAGTCTATTGATGAATATAGCAATTAAACATATGACTTGAGCAATTCAATTCTAGCAATGGTGAATAGCACAATGAACTAATGCAATCATACACAATGAATAAGCAATTTACTACAAGATATATAACTTGCACAATGTAAAGCAAGCATTCATACATAATGAATAACAATGCAATAGTGAGACACAAGAGATCAAACCACAATAGACACGGCGATGTTTTACCGTGGTGATCGGAGACTTGCTGGTCTCCCTTAATCCACGTTGAGGGAAACCCAAACCAATTGGGCCGGCTCCACAAATTAAGCCTTCCTCCGAGGTAAGTCCAAACCAATTGGACCGGCTCCAAACCGAGCCAACACCTCGCTCCACTAAGGTTGCTCCTTCCTCCACTCGAGATGGCGAGCACCAAGGCACTCACTAAACGTCCGGATCTTCTCACAACTTTCTTTGAGAAGATCACCAACCACGACGCCTCCACGCCGCCTAGGTGCTCAAGAACACTAAGAGTAACAAGCCAAGCCCCTTACTTG
The DNA here is from genome assembly GCA_036346405.1 of Phyllostachys edulis. Taxonomy (NCBI): domain Eukaryota; kingdom Viridiplantae; phylum Streptophyta; class Magnoliopsida; order Poales; family Poaceae; genus Phyllostachys; species Phyllostachys edulis. The sequence continues at coordinate 90,960 of JAYEVD010000650.1, forward strand.
ACTCTCATCACGTGCAACGAATGTACAAGCTCAAGTGGATACAAAATCCACCTCTAGATGCAACACATGCAACTAGAGACCTCTCTTCTTGCTCACAAGGTGCAACACATACACAATTGAGAGGAGCTCACACTAGCTCAAGAAAGTGAAATGGGATGCCAAAGGTTGCCTCTCAATCGGCCAAGGGGTATTTATAACCCCTACACCAAAAACTAGCCGTTGGGAGTCAAAACAGCCCAAAACTAGCCGTTACAGATTTGGAGCGGTCGTACCGCACTCACAAGGGCCGGTTCAACCGTTCTGGGCGATTGTACCGCTCTTTACATGGCGGTTGAACCGCAGCTCAAAATCAGCATGCATTTACACTCAGTAAAAAGGTCATAACTTTTGACTCCGATGTTGGAATTGAGTGATCTTGGACTCTATGGAAAGCTTATTCAGAGGTCTACACAACCCACCTATTTGATTTGATCTCAAACACATTTTATCAAATAAAAAAGCACAACTCCAAAGAGCCACTACCATAGTCTAAGTCCAAAGTATTAGCAACAAACAATCTTAGACCATGCCAAGGAAAAATACATGAATCCCAACAATTTGCAAAACACATTTGAAAACTTAGATCATGCCATTAAGGAGTAGGTACATGGACTTCAACCATTTGCAAAATACATTTGCAAAGTATAGTCACATGTTACAAGGATTAAATGCATGAGCCTCGACTATTTGCAAAACACATTTGCAAATAATAGCATCATGCCACGGAGAGCTAGAGCAAGTGAGATTGAGCTATCAACATATGATGAGACTCAAGCTACTAGACAAGACCCTCTTAATAGTACGCAACCTATACTAGCAATCCGATCTTCCAACCAAACACCAAGACCGTAAAAGACTAGGAACACATCCTTAGCCCTAGCTAGTCATACCTTTGCCTTGAGCATCTTCTTGAAGGTTGATGACTCACATCTTCACTTCAAGTCCGGGTCATCGTCTTGACATGCATCAACCCATGATGCATCCTTTACTTGACCTCCATCAACACATGATGAGTCTTCTTGACTTGATGATCAACTCATGATCATCTCTTCTTCGAGATCTTGATATGCATCAACACATGATGCATCCTCTTCTTGAATCTTGACTTGATGACGATCAACTCATGATGCCATCCGAAGTCTCCATTACCCCGAACATAACCTATTCATCCAACTCATGGAAAATGTTAGTCCCATAATGATTAACATCAATTACCAAGATATACCGCAATAATGCTTCTAAACAAGCCGCTGAAAATCCCGGACCGGTATTACCATTAACAAGTTGCGGTTCAACCGCATCGCCGGTCATATTACCGATTGACGATCGGACAACCGATCGAGGGTTTCCAACTTCACTGAAATGACACGCTCTCTGGAAAATACGCATCGCCACATAGAAATTCCAGACAAGCGCATCGCGGTTCAACCGCTTTCACAAATGCGGTACAACCGATTATCAAAGAGAGCTCGAGCCAAAATTACATCGGTTCGGTTTTATCAAACCGCCAACTAGAATCGGATCGACCGCAATACGGTAGTACCGCCAAAGGGCCGATCGTCCGCATTAGCGCCAGCTTAGGTAATCCGGTCAAAACTCGGTAGTACCGCCAAGTTTAGTGCGGTCATACCGCTTAAATCAGTACAACCGCCAGTTTAACTCTGGTACAACCGATTTCTGACAAATGCACTTAGAGCTTTCAAACTCAAATTCAAATACATGCATGATCCTAAATCGATCCAATTTGCACAAGAACAAGCTATCAAGCTACTAATCATGATCCTCTATTGTCATGCATTTCCATTACCATGTCGCCATCCATAAACCGACTAAGCCTTTAAACATCTTAGCACACATGTTAGTCCCACAACACAATTTCAAATAATTGAATATAAAATAATATGAGTATATATGAACTACACAAGTTTTATATACTCAAAGGATATGTTTCAAAGTAGAGATCCCAATATATGTGGATAAAGAAATATGGATCAATACTAATGAAACCACAAAACATAGAGTGAACTCCCCCTAAATGTGTGCATACACGAATGTGTAATAAAAATATATGCACATATTCAAGTTAAACTTTTGGTGGAGTTCAACCTATATTTTGGATCCGAGAAATGCAACAATATATAAGAATATGATGTCGAATGCATATCTCTTTGATTTTCACCTTTTTATCCAATTGAGACTGAGCAATATGTATATCAATAAACGTGTTAGTCTCATAAATAGATTTGTCATTAATCACCAAAATACTCCATTAACATATAATGGTGGGTCTAGATTCTTCACGTCCTCTCCGCCTCCTCTCTACCCCGCTCCTATAGCCCCCTCACGAGCCCCCGTTCCCTTCCCTCACCCACTCCAAAGTCGTCGCCCTCACACACGCCGACGGTCGTCTCCCTCTCCTCGCTCAAGATCTTCCTGGATGTGCAGATGAGGTCAGGCCGCCGATCGAAGATCGACCACGAGGTCTGGACTACTCAGCCGAGCTCACAGACTACTCGACGAGAAGAGGTTGGCCTCGAGGACAAATGCATGACTCGACACTGTGACATTCACCATAGCGGTATGATAAAGGCAAGGTGAATGTCCTTTGTAAATACGCATAGACAAACATAGATAGCTAATATCTATATGGGCCAATAAATTTGTCCTTAGAAATGTTGATTAATAGAACACCGATTTTAGCAAAGAGAGTACACATTTGATGTGTCCAAAATTGGTGATGATAAATTGGTCTAAAATATAGTAGTGTTCCAATTCTAATGTGTTTACTCCACGTAAATTTATAACATGGTATAATTTGATTATACACCGAAAGGTGTTCTAAACATTTGAATTTTTTTCATTTTCCACATGTATATAGGTAATTGATATTGCCAAATGTTACAATGCTGAGGTAATTGATATCGCCAGATGTAACAAAAGATTAGTCTGGATTTTCATGTTCGGAAGGGAGTGTGTGTTGTGTATAAATACAAGACTTTTGATATAGCGTTGTCATTTTTACGAGGTTTTAGAGTTATGCATGCTAGAAAATTTCTTAATGGTGTCACATTGAAATCTCGAATTAGGAATTTGTGTTGTGTTCAGTACATCTCCATAGTACTATGCAATGTAAGTTTACCTTCATTTAGAGCGTTCACTCTTTGTCCTCTGAAGTCCAAGCTTCTTTGATGTTTTGCACTTTGTGCTTACTTTTAATGTCACCTTGATTAGTAAAACATATCATATTTTCTATGCTAAGAGTGGTTTATTCTAAGATTTCATCATTATTTCTCTGTTTTGTCATCCAATGCAACTGTAAAGTACAAAATTAGCTTTACTGCTTTGTCTCTTCATCTGGTGTAGTTTGTCTTTCATCAAACACATGAAAATTTCGATGATGATAATATTTTAAGATTTTATGGAGCACTTAGATGGCTAGATGTAATTGTCAGTTGTATCCATACATTTCTTTCAACATAGGAAAGCTTATGGTTGACTTCATACCTGACATTCATACTGAGGACGTGAAGTAGATCCTTTTCCAACACAAAGATCAGCATGTAGTTCAGTTCTTTTCTTTGCGTTGTTGCCTTTACATGACTCTATTAACACCTTCAAGTCTTCATCTAAGAATCTGAATTTACCACTACTAACATTTCTCTTGATTGCCCTTTCCTTTAATAAGTTGAAAATTGATGTTTTGCAAATGCCTTCACTAAGTCGAATCTTTCTATCTATTGCTGTGTATGTCAACCATATTTGCCTTTCTGAGCTATGTTAATGGAGCTTTGCCATTACAATTTACATATACATATAACTAAGGCCACCTTTACAGCTTTCTGTTCTTTCTGTCATATTGGCATTTGAGTGTTTTAACTAAAGTTTTCGATGGCTTTTGTAATTTATTACATAAATATTCCATGTAACCATGTGAATATTCTGAATGTTCCAGCAAAGATTAATGATGGGAGATTAATTATCCATTTCATATTTGTGCGTCTCTTATTTTACTAAATGTTGTAGCTATTTAGTTAAGTTTAGAAAACTACAGTATTACACTCTAAATATAATTAGTTTCGCTTATTCTCTAGATTCTAAAATAGTAGTCTGATTTAGGATCGAATTATGCATCGAACTCATTGTTCCAGTTCGTACCTCACAATATAGCCATTCAAATAATTTTTCCCGGATTCTCTTTATTAGTACCTTTCATAGCGCGGTTTTTGTTAACACTACCTCATGATTCTGAATTTGCCACTGTTAACATTACTCTTGATTGCCCTTTCCTTTAATAAGTTGAAAATTCAAGTCTTGCAAATGCCTTCACTAAGTCGAATCTTTCTATCTATTGTTGTGTATGTCAACCATATTTGCCTTTTCGAAGTGTGTGTTAATGGAGCTTTGCCATTACAATTTACATATACATATAACTAAAGCCACCTTTATAGCTTTCTGTTCTATTTGTCATATCGGTCATTGGATTGTTTTCTCAGATTTCATCCTTATTTCTCTCTTTGTCATCCAATGCAACTGTAAAGTACAAAATTAGTTTTACTGCTTTGTCTCTTCATATGGTGCAGTTTGTCTTTCATCAAATACACGAAAATTTAAATCATGATAATATTTTAAAATTTAATGGAACACTTAGATGGCTAGATATAATTTTCAGTTGTATCCATACAGCTCTTTCAACACAGAAAAGCTTATGGTTGACTTCATACCTGACATTCATATTGAGGACGTGAAGCGGATCCTTTTCCAACACCAAGATCAGCACGCGGTTTAGTTCTTCCCTCTGCGCTGTTGCCTTTACATGACTCTGTTAACACCTTCAAGTCATCATCTAAGAATATGAATTTGCCACTGCTAATATTACTCTTGATTGCCTTTTCCTTTAATAAGTTGAAAATTCAAGTCTTGCAAATGCCTTTACTAAATCGAATCTTTCTATCTATTGTTGTGATGTCAACCATATTTGCCTTTCTCGAAAGCTGTGTTAATGGAGCTTTGCCACTACAATTTACTTATATATATATATATATATATATATATATATATATATATATATATATATATATATATATATATATATATATATATATATATATATATATAACTAAAGCCACCTTTTACACTTTTCTCATCCTATCTCTCATATTGGTCATTGGGGTGTTTTAACTGAAGTTTTAAATGGCTTTTATAATTTATTACATAAATATTCCATGTAACCATGTGAATATTTCATCGTTTCTAGTAAAGATTAATGATGGGAGACTAATTATCCGCTTTCATATTTGTACATCTCTTATTTTACTAAATGCTATAGCTATGTAGTTAAGTTTAGAAAACTACAAGATACACTCTAAATATAATTGGTTTCGCTTATTCTCTAGATTCTAAGATAATAGTCCGATTTAAGATCGAATTATGCATCGAACTCGCTGTTCTTCTAAACTTAACAGAATAGAGAGTGAGTTCAAATGAGCATGAGTGAGATTTAGACCTGGGAAGGGAGGTCTGGACCCGAGAAAATCCAACCACTTGGGAGGTCTAGACCCAAAGAGGTCTGGATCGAAAAGAACGAAGCAAGCTCAGATGGGGAGGAAAATCACCAAAGCTCCAACACACTCAACAAACCGAAAGAAAGTTTTTAGTTGAAGTTTGGTTTAATCAATTGAAGTCCATTCTGAAATTCTCTAGTTAAGCTTCGAATTCTCATCAAAACAAAATGGTTCTTTTTATTTTGAAAATTCAAAAAGGCTCCAAAATTCAAGGTGTTACATGGAAGAACCTAAAGGGTAAGTCCAGTTCTTCGTCCTCTCAGTCTCAAGCAGCCCCTTTGTGAAATTCTGTCACAGAGCTAAACCATTACCTAGAGCATGATTTTGTAAATATTGATCCTGATCTTTCCGGTGGAAAGATAGACTTGTTCGAGTGGTGGAAGAACAACAAACGGATATTTCCTGTGTTGTCATATTTCGCACGGGATGTTTTGTTGGTGCCAGTGTCCACTGTCTCTTCAGAAGCAACGTTCAGCATGGTAGGGAGAATAATTGAAGAAAGAAGATCACCCCTCACGCCTAGGATGGTGGAGGCAATCACATGCGCCAAGAACTGGAAATTGGCTAAAGAGCGGTAACAGCATCAACTAGAGGATCTTGAGATCGTGCAGGCATACGCTGACATCGAACGCATGAACGATCTCGACATTGATGAGTAGTTAGTATGTACGTATGTTGTTATTGTACTTTTTTCGTTACTCGGGGGACCCCACTCTGAGGCGTAAGGTTTTTAACGAGACAGTAACATTGTATCTGTAAAATATCAAGAAAATTTCACTTTTTCTCGAAATATTAACGTGCCTATATTTTTACGCAATTAATTTAATTTTAACTAGGTTTTTAATGAGGCGGACACGAGAGGAATGAAGATGACGGTCGCCGTCGCCATCGCCACCTCCGCCTCCGCTGTCTATAGTTACTTAAGGCTAGGCTTAGATCAGACGCAGCACGATTCCCACACGACGGGCTTTGGACCGTGCCTGGACCTGATCGGAGGTGAGGTGGGCCAGCACGACGGGGTAATTGGGCCGAGCCAGCACGGCACGACGCGATCCGACTTCGAAGGCGAGATGGACTGTGAGCTTAATTTGCATCGATTTAGCGCGAGCCGGTCTGAATCGTGAGATGCCTCTTTTAGTTACACTCCAATTCTGGTGGAAATGAGTTATAGTTCCAATTCCGATTCCAAAGGCATCCAAACAGTTGAAATTGAATTTTTTTTACTCAATTCCAATTCCACAAACCAAACGGGGGCTTAGATGCATTTCATTACCGGTAGACAGGGACGGAATTGTGAGATGCCTCTTTTAGTCACACTCCATTTCAGGTGGAATTGAGTTATAATTCCGATTCCGAAGGCATCCAATCAAGTGCATGGAAATGGAGTAGTTAGTCAGGGAGCAACTACAAGTTTTAAAGAAAACAGTCTAAATTCCACGGAAATAAAATTTTCGCGTTTTAACCGAGACATGAAACTATACTGGTTTCGCCTCCTGCCAGTAGACGTAGTTAAGACGGATACGTTGACGAGATAATGTCAGCGTCACATACAACAAATCAAATTGAAGGCTGCGAGTAGTAGGTTGTATGGTGCTTTGCTCCAATGAGTTGATCACAAACTATCTGGTGGAGTATACTATGACAAGTTGCCATTGTTTAGCAGGCTAGAGCAGGCAAATAGTACTATTTTAAACGCTGTGCAGACAAATATCTTGAAATATAACGACCAAACACATCTATTTTAATCGATTGGATGTGTAAGTCCGAAACCCGCAGCTCGTTTAACTATTGTAATACTATATGTTCTAGTTCGTATTTCTTGATGTCAACGATCGAGAACGGTGCAAATCAACAAGAGAAAGAACTATGTATAGCTCCTGTAAACATATAATTAATGGGGTTTGCTAATTTTCAGTATGAAATTTTCTTATCCATCAGTCACATACAATTGCACAATATTAAACCTAAAATTATAGTATCAAGTGATGTGCAATTCTAGCACAGCTCTACTGTAACTTTTAGTTCTATTTGTTTTTGTATTTATAGGGTTCACCTAGATTTATTTTTGTCTAGTTTAAATTTTCTTTTTTTGTATTTGTAGAGTTCACCTAGATTTATTTTTGTCTAGTTTAGATTTTTTTTTTGGTATTTGTAGGGTTCATCTACATTTTTTTTTGTCTAGTTTATAATTTTTTTGGTCTCAACACAGAAACTTGTGAGGTCTCAACACAGAAACTTATGGTATCTATTGGATCAAAATCTTACGGCTAAGAAAAGTGACTGATGGATAAAGAAATTTCAGTCACATAAAGCATAAACGCTCCCATAATTAATTAATCTTCTGATCCACCAATGTTGCATTAAACCAATGTAAATTTGCAAACAAAGGAGAAGCTTTCGAATTAAGAAAGTAAAAGAAGCACAAAAGAAATTGCGTTCTTTAAGAGTCCATGGTTCAGGGCTTCTCCAGTTAATTACCGTTCTAGCTAGTCGAATCAGAATAAATCGAATCTAAACATGCATCTACACAATTATGCTATGTGATAGAAGCAAATTAACACACATTATTCTGCTAGTAGGCCAATAATAACCTAACTGATCTTATCACTTTGTCAAAAGAAAAAAGGGGAGAGAGTTAGGTGTCGTTGTTACGTGCTTGATCGTCTTTTTTTTTCTTTAGTTGTTGTGTCCAACTAGATAGCCATATCTGCTAATTAAGGATAAGATAAATAATTCTCGCAACATGGTAGCAAAATCAACACGTAGCCCTGTCTAAGATGATCGCACAAGGGGAAAAAATAATTAGTAGTCTTGTCCTGAAATGATCTCTCCTTTTTAGGTCTACGCATAACCCATCTGAAGACGAAAGATTAAAGCCACCGAAAGATCACTTCATCTGGGAAAATAAACTAAGCTTTGTTTTTTTAGACGAAGATTAATCTATCTGGAAAGAAATGGTCACGGACATTCAAGATTTATATATTACACAGAGACATCATAAGGTTGGCGTGGCGTGTTGATTACCGAGTACTAATTGCTGCCAGATACTTATATAGGAAAGAGTCTATATTACACTTGAACTTTTATGGTGCATCTACTGAACCTTTGAATTGAAGTACAAAACTAGGTATTGTCACTACTGAACTTTTACCGTGGAAACAATTCCTAGACGGGTTTTGCCACTTGAGGATGCCGTGGAGCGGTTTTGCCACACAAGAGATGATGCGGAGATTTTTGAAGAACAGCCAGCGAACAAACACATTAGAAGTTACACACAACCTCTCCCTGATTACTGATTACTAATTACTGCCCGATATATAGGAAAAAGTCTATATCATTCTGAACTTTTATGATGCGTCTACTTGACCGCTGAACTACAAAAGTAGGTATTCTAACCACTGAAAACCAGTGCAAACAACCCCTAGACTGCCATTAGTACAGATTGAGCAACTTAGGTACATTTCAAGCCGATTCGGTTCAACACTTGTGTTTAAATCATATATGTACCTGTTCAATAGTCCATGATATCGAGCCAGCTCCTAACTCTAAATCACAAAATATCTCGACTTATTAATCCCTCAAAAACAATAAAAGCGTAATAGTCTACATCAATTAGGATGAGATAAACAAATCATAAACCAATTCAGCCTGCAAACATTTTATTTTCTGAGAGAGCAACTCATCCTATCCTACAACAAAAAAAATCACAGAAACAATGACTTGCTCCAATCTCCATGTCCAAGTCGTCGCATAAGCTTTGAAAAAGAATATAACTCTAAACAATCACACAAACAGCGACCTATTCCATGGACAAACCAAGATAACCCAGAAAAAATTTAAAAACCATTTATAATAATCACATCGAGATTACTATCCAAAACACCTGCAAGTCCCAATAACTTTTTAATGATTTAATCTATTTTAAAAATTAGTTTAAAGATAATTTCTCTCTAACTTTATTTCTTCTCGACTTTGGCCACACCACAACGCACGCCGCGTGGCAAAAGCACTTTATCACGCCACGAATATCGACGCGGCAAACTAGTGTTGTCACGCCTTCCCACTTGTGTGACAGATTTAGCCCAAAAATATATGCGATTTCGGCCAGAGGGCTATCGTGGCGCTTTAGTTACGCCATGATACATGACGTGACAAAGTGTTTTTGTTACACCGCTGTTGTGACGTGATCAAATGGATCAAAATCAGAAATAAAGTTAGAGAGATGTTATATTTAAAATATTTTTAAAAATAAACTAAACCATAAAAGGTTCAAGTCCCAAGTATCCAACCTGAAATTTCTCTCGAGATAAATAAAATATACTAGTACACAAAGCCAAACGGAGGCGTCAAGCCTCGAGCCCATAGAATAATAATCAGGTAATTCCAGATTTATGGATATAATAATCACGACCAAAAGGGCAATCTTATCCGCAATGGCATGTGCCGATGTGCGTGGACGAGCATGAGCATCAGGGACAAAACCGTCCATAACCTGCGCGTGGCAATCTTCCAAAGGAAAACCCCGAATCCAGAATTGCAAAACCTCTCTCTCTCTCTCTCTGAGAGCCTGTGCGTCTCTCGACATCTCCTGTGTTCTTGTTGCCTGTCTGTGTCCGCGTCTACCTGTCTGCTTAAGCCAAGAAATCTTTAGGAAGAGGAGGAGAAGAAAATAAGGTGCCAAGAAACTGCCATTTGGCTTTGGGGGAGTTTGATAAATTTGTCGCTGCGGTGAGAAGCGCCCGCTCTCCTTCTTGATCCCTCTGTTTCTTGGCCCATCTAGCCGTGTTCTGTTCTTCGTTCTTGATTCGCTAGGCTGGAAAAGAGTGACCTTTTTTTAATTAGGAAAAGAGCCATCTTGGGGGCTAGCTTGGGGATTGTGATTTGTTTCTCTTAGGAGATTATCTGTTTCTTTTGCCTTTCGTTTTGCTTGTGTGAAATTGTTCTTGGTTTAGGGTTGAGTTGGGGAGGAAATGTTGATGTGAACAAACTGAAAAGGGGGCTTCTTTTGGCGCCGCCTTTTGTGAGCCCACTTAGTGCTTATCTTATCTCACTTCACTTAGTGCTTATCTTATCTCACTTGCATTTCCATTTACTAGTTGGTAGATATCCCAACTCCAAGCGAGAGAGAGAAAGTAACATAAATGTGAAAAACAAGGGAATTAAACCTATGGATTGCCATGTATTGATATGAATTGTGTATGATTGATGTCATTTTTTTTCAGTTAACCCAAGAAATGATATGCATGCTAGTCTGCTAGATTTAGTTCTTTCCTGAAAATATTAGAAGTTACATGTTAGATCATGTTAGATTTAGTTCTAAGGCACAATTTTGTTGTTAGCCCAAAGATTGATTTCATAGCAAGAACCTTCAGTTCTGGGCACAGTTGACTGCTCTGTGGTACGATGACAAATAAATTTTTAGTCGTGGTCTCACAGTTATGTGCAATGCTAGGCAGGATCATGTGTTGTCTCCAGGGCAATTTAATTTCCAAGATATACTGCAGGGTACATTGATTCCAATAATTCGACCGGTACCATTTTGCGGTATGAGCTTGGTCCAGTTAGGTGTGCTTTGAGCCCATAGCCATGCCAAATGGTGGTATATTGTGGCAGTGACTGTTACACTGTAGGAGACTGTAATGGAACATGCAAATAGACTGGATTTTTGGACATACATTGCTCGAATTAATGGCAACGCCAGTTGTATTCAACACACTGTTGCTATTGTAGAATGAGCAATAATTGGGATAGATCGAGTTTCCTTTGGCCACCTTATCTTGTCTGTACCAGTATGTTATAGGACAGATCTCACCAAGTAGGTTTTGAAGTTTATGTGTGAGCTGGTTCCATTGGCACGTTGACAATTGACAAGTCCTGATTGGCATACCAGGTAATGCAGTTAGATACGTTATGGTAGCAAAGGTGGTATGACACTACAGTTATATGCTGATATTTGTGATTGATGAGAAAGGGGAATGATTATGTTGAGTATTGCTTACGTCATGCTGATATAAGGTGGTCCCTGAATTTGTACTTTTTTGTTATTCTGGTAGGAGAGCGTGGCCCAATTTATTAAATGATGTTTGGAGTGGACATTGTGGTCCTAAACAAGAAGATATATGTGCTTTATTTTGGATCTTTTGAGAGCTCATCATGAAAAAAAATCATTAGATGTTTTCACGTTATACTGGAATACTTAGGTTATAAACTAGAATCTATCAGCTAGAATCTTGCAATTACTATTTGACATGCTTTGCATTTTTGCCCTGGAGCAAAATATGCTATTTACAAACCAGTAAGTAATTCATGGTTTTTTAGCGGTGCATGAATTCTGTATCAACTATACCTCCAATGGAGGTTTTTCATTCATTTTAATTGTGGGTGTTCAATTATAATTTATTCCCTGGCATTAATTATTTACCCACTTTTGTGGGGTTTTTTCTTCACTTTTTTTAGAATGTATAAATCACGTGTAATTGGTTTTCAATCTATAATAGATGTAGTAAGGTAGGTGTTTTATGAGAAAAAAAATGCTAACATGTTAGTGTTTTTGATGTTTGAGGAAAAAACAGTGTTTAGAAGCTCAGATTCTTTTCATAATTTCATGTCCCTGAGATTCCATGTATATGTGAAGACAATGATTTTTGTTGTAAAGGCCTAATTATTGGTATTCTTTGATTTTCTCTTTGCTGCAGAAGGGTGTGGAATCATGGTTTCGAAGTCATATTCAAATCTTCTAGATATGGGTTCTGAAGATGTGTCTGACTTTCAACAACCTTTTAGATCTCTTCCCGTGTTGTGACCTCTCCTGGCATCATATCTAATCCTGATTGGGAAACAAGTAACAATGATGATTCAGTTGGTTCTTCATCTTCTTGTTTCGAGAGGAAAATAGTTGTTTCCAACTTCCTTCCACTAACCTGTACAAAAGATGAAGCTACCGGTCAGTGGTCCTTTTCATTGGATGACAATCAACTTCTTGTCCAACTTAAAGACGGTTTTCCAACTGAGAGTGAAGTTGTTTATGTGGGTAGTTTGAAGGTTCAAGTTGATCCTAGTGAGCAAGAACAAGTTTCTCAGAAGCTCTTTAGGGAACACAAATGCATACCAACTTTTCTCCCAGCTGATCTCCAGCAGCAGTTCTATCACAGCTTCTGCAAGCAGCAATTATGGCCACTTTTCCACTATATGCTTCCTATTTGCCTTGACAAAGGTGAACTTTTTGACCGCTCACTTTTTCAAGCCTATGTTCGGGCCAACAAAATCTTCGCTGACAAAGTTATGGAGGCAATCAATTCAGATGACGATTCTGTGTGGGTTCATGATTATCACCTCATGCTTCTCCCAACCTTTTTAAGAAAGAAGCTGCACCGGATCAAAGTTGGCTTCTTCCTCCACAGCCCATTTCCCTCCTCCGAAATATATAGGACACTGCCAGTAAGGGATGAAATCCTAAAGTCCCTGCTTAATGCTGATCTCATTGGCTTTCAAACATTCGACTATGCCCGCCACTTCCTTTCATGTTGCAGCAGACTGTTAGGCCTTAATTATGAGTCAAAACGTGGTCACATTGGTATAGAGTACTTTGGCCGAACGGTAAGCCTCAAGATCCTTGCTGTGGGTGTACATGTTGGCCGGCTTGAGTCTATGTTGAAGTTGCCTGCCACAATTAGCAAGGTTCAAGAAATCGAGCATAGATACAAAGGCAACATGGTGATGCTAGGTGTAGATGACATGGATATCTTCAAAGGAATCAGTCTAAAGTTGCTTGGCTTGGAACTTCTTTTGGAGAGAACTCCAAAGCTTCGAGGGAAGATTGTCCTTGTACAGATTGTCAATCCTGCAAGAAGCACTGGAAAAGATGTGGAGGAAGCAATAAATGAAGCTGTCTCTGTAGCTGCGAGGATAAACAATAAGTATGGTTCGTCTGAATACAAGCCTGTTGTCCTAATTGACTACCCTATTCCTTTCTATGAAAAGATTGCATTTTATGCTGCATCTGACTGCTGTATTGTAAATGCTGTGAGGGATGGTATGAACTTAATACCGTATGAGTATACTGTCTGCAGGCAGGGAAATGAGGAGATCGATAACCTCAGAGGTATTGGTAAGGGCTCAATTCACACAAGCACACTGATTGTGTCTGAGTTTGTTGGTTGCTCCCCATCTCTTAGTGGTGCTTTCAGGGTAAATCCTTGGAGTGTTGAAGATGTGGCTGATGCATTATATCATGCAACAGATCTGACACAATCCGAGAAGAAGCTGTGGCATGACAAGCATTATCGCTATGTTAGTTCTCATGACGTTGCCTACTGGGCACACAGCTTTGCCCAAGATCTAGACAGAGCTTGCAAGGATCACTACAGACGAAGGTGTTGGACCACTGGGTTTGGCTTGAATTTTAGAGTTATAGTTCTTTCTCCTGGATTTAGAAGACTTTCTTTAGAACACTTTGCTTCTTCTTATAAGAAGGCTAACAGGAGGCTGGTATTTCTGGACTATGATGGCACCCTTGTGCCCCAGTCATCAGTCAACAAAGCTCCAAGTGCAGAACTGATTTCTGTCCTTAACAACTTGTGCAATGATCTGAAGAATAGTGTATTTATAGTCAGCGGAAGAGGGCGCACTTCCCTAAGCGAGTGGTTTGCTTCATGTGAGAAGCTTGGTATTGCCGCTGAACATGGCTATTTTATCAGGTAGTAGGATCATAGAATTTTTTCCGTATACACACCAGTATGTAATTTATCAGTATTCAGTATTAACTGATGAACCATGTTTGTTCTCACAGATGGAACAAAGCAGCTGAATGGGAAACAAGCTCATCAGGTCTAGATTGTGAGTGGAAGCACATTGCTGATCCTGTCATGCACGTATATAAGGAGACAACTGATGGTTCTTTCATAGAGCCGAAGGAGACTGCTCTAGTATGGCATTATCAAGATGCAGATCACGACTTCGGCTCCTGCCAGGCAAAGGAGCTAGTGAGCCATCTTGAGAGGGTGTTAGCAAATGAACCTGTTGTCGTGAAGCGTGGTCATCAGATTGTAGAAGTTAAACCCCAGGTTTGTACCACTTTTTTTTCTTTCCAACAACCATTTGGTATATTTTATCACCCTCATGGTTGTTGAGGCTTGCAATATCTGAACAGACGCATCATTCATTGATACAGGGAGTAAGCAAAGGGGTTGTTGTGGACAAAGTTATTCGAACATTAGTCAACAATGGGAAGGCACCGGATTTTCTGATGTGCATTGGTAATGATCGATCGGACGAGGACATGTTTGAAAGCATCAACAACGCTACCTCCCGTTCTGCGTTTCCTGCCATTCCAGAGGTCTTTGCCTGCTCCGTTGGCCAGAAGGCTAGCAAAGCGAAGTACTACGTCGACGGCTGCAGCGAAGTGACCCGATTACTCAAGGGTGTAACGGCCGTTTCATCTCGAAGGACGCTGTCAGCGATAGCCATGTGGCCTTGAAAGATATACTTGAGGTTGTCACTTGAGCCGCCACGAGCAAATAGCTCAAATCTATTAGTAGCAAAGCGTGCCCCAGGACTAGAGCACAGCCCTGGACATGTACAGCTCTTGGCTTTCATCAAACTCACGAAATGATTGCTTCAATCCATTCTCTGACGCCTGTATTGCATACACTTTAGATTCTAGATGCATCATGTACGCTGAACGGTTGCGAAATGCCATCCTTATCGCTTGTCAAGCTTCGTGATGCGATCAGCACAGCATCAGTAGGCTGCAATGTGCCCACGCAGAAATGACGAGGAGAAAGAGATGTCTACTTGCTTCGGTGACCGAGTGAAGCTCGCCGAATTGTTAGCCGCATGTGATCTACATATGATAAGTGTGGAGCGTAGAGTGTAGACTACTACTTATGAGAAGTGATGCTGCTAGTACTCACAGGACTCATGCTTCTCGGCATAAAGCATCATCAGGACAGCCACAGGCTAACAACCACTAGGGTTCAGGATTTTGCCGAAAACCGGCCGGTTTTCTGAAGCACCGGTTTGTCCGGTTCAAGCCTAAGAAGACACCCTAGCCAGTAACCTCTATTTTGCACAAAAATGGTGTATACTAGTGTATAGTTGTACATATTCTCCAACCATTTTAACTTCAATAGCGACTGCAGGAAGCGAAAACAGGTTATGGCCGGTTTTCGGGAACCGGCCTGGCTCTGGGATCCGGTCGGACCGGTACTGGAACCCCAGACCCAGCTAACCACCGTGTCTTGCAGCTACCGATAAAGACTGCGTGCAAAGATTGCAACGAAAAGGTCGTCGACGCTTTCTTGCAGATGGCGCTAGCTAAGCTAATCGTCGACGCCTTCTAGCAAAAGATTGCAACGAAAAGGCAAGGACTGACAGGCACTGCCTCCTGCTATCCGTGCAAACTTTCTGCTTACTCTAGCTGCTAGGTCCGCGCGTACATGGCCGTTGAGCTTGGGCTGCTCACGCAGAAGTTCCTTAGAAATTTTGCGTGAGACCTTGGCAGCCAGGGCTGGCACCCCTTACCATCGACCGGCTCGTAGTGTAACCCTCTAGCACTCACAACAGGGCGGAACCAAGAGGATGTTAGGTATGCACCGCACCCTAAAAATCGAAGAAATAGCAGGATCAGTTCATCGCTTATTCACTTCAATGAATAAGTGGGCTATGTTTATGCCTTTCTCGTACTTTCTCGATGAATAAGCGCCCTAGCCGACTGTGCCACCATCAAGGTCCACACCTAGCCGAATACACCACTCCAAGTCTTCAATCGCCAATTGGATCAATCCTCTCCTCTAGTCCTCCCCAACCCTAATCTTCCTCGCCCTTCCCAATTCCCCAACGCGAGCCGTGGGGACCAGAGCAAAGGGCTTGGAGGCAGTGGCGACGGACGCGACGGGAGGCTAGGCCATGGTCTTGTGAGTAGGCGGCCGACGACAAGATGCGTGGGAGCAGCGATCGTCGATGGGCAACATGACACGAGACGCTGGGAGGCGGAGGGCGATAGCGTGTCGCCAAGACGGGCCGGAGCGGTGCGGTGCTAATGATTGGTGAAGCAGGTCTGCACTGCAGTCTGTTGTATGCATGTGAGTTGCTTTGAGGCTTTGAGCTATGAGTTGCTTTCTGTGAGTTGGAGACTTGGAGTCCAGGAGTAGTAGTATTGAGTAGACTGTAGATGACTAAGATGAGTAGTGGTTGTTGTCTTGATAGATCTGGACCATATGGTCTGCCACCTCACTTAAACTTGTGGAGCTATGAGTTGTGAGTTGCTGATTTTTCATAATTAGCCTAGCTAATGTCATAATGTGTCCTTGAACTTGTAGAGCTTTGAGTTGTGAGTTGCCGATTTCCATAATTAGCCTAGTTAATGTCATAATGTGTCCTTGAACTTGTAGAGCTGCACAATGCTGTGAAAGTGTGAAGCCCAGGAGGCGGGAGCAATCGCCAGACTCGCCAATGAAAGCAGAGCAAAAGTGCTTGAATCTACGCGAAGCTGAAGGTAAAAGTAGTTCTCGATTTATATTTCTTTGAGATTAATGTGTATGTTTACTAGCTATATGTTCATAAAGTAAGTGAGCTTAAGTTTATATTTGCATATCTCCATACTTATGTGAGTCTTGTGAAGAACAAGTTGAGAAATAGTATGGACGATCAATTCTTGAATGATTATTTAGTCACATTTATTAAGAGAATTTTTCTTAAAGGTTAGTGAAGATGATGTAATGAAATATTTTCAAGGCATGAAAATGCGTAAAGAAATATTATAATTTTCTTTGCATAGTTGCATATTTTGTGATTTTCTATTCATGTAAGACCTTATTTGAACTATTTGCATCGTGCTTTTGACAAATTTGGAATCTATGTGCTGGATTTATAATGTTACAAAACCATTGTAGAAACTATAGAATTGTGAGTGTTAAGTGTGCACCCCCATCATCTAATTTCTAGCTCCACCACTGACCCTCAGTCCAGCTGCGCTCAGGCAAATCCTCTTGGCGGTCACTTGATCCCACCTTTCCATGAGAGCGAGTGATCTCGACCTCCTAGTAACTCACTGCTCCAAAACAAAACATAAAGGTTTAAGCCACCTAAAACAGTAACCCATCTCAGCAGGAAAAGATGACAGTGGCTAGAATTAGCAAAGCATGCACCGTGGCGCCAATCTGTCGGAGTGACTTCTCGCAAAGTGGTCTCGAGTCACCAATAGAGAGCATGAACTCGCCGAGTAGGTCATCCTCGTGCTCCCGTCCTCCTGCAAAAGTAGAAGAAGACTAGGAGATTTGGGCTGCGTGGGCCGCACCATAGCCAAACCAAGTGTTTGTAGTTGGATATTTTCATGATGGACGCCTAGGCCAATCGACTAAGCCCACCAAAGCCCATCTATCTCACTAGCTCTCCCTTTCCCTCTATCGCACTTGATAGACAAGCAGCAGGTCGACAACGCGGCAGACTACCACTAGCTGGCAACTTGGCATTCGACAGGTCGCAAGCAGATGAGCAAGTTTCATTAGCACCCTCTAAATTTTAGTCCTATATCTGTCACTGTTGATAGGATCGTGAATACCTAGTTCACGTGATCATATGATAACTCCGTGGTTAAAGTTGTCCGTCCCTGGTGTCACCTCCTTACTTAGTTTTTAAAAGATTAGTATAGTTTACCTCGAAATCTTAAAGAAAGAGTTGGACACTCCTTATCTCCTTGGCCTAATTAACCAAAAATATAATTAGTCCTAGTCAAACCAAAGGGCCTCGTAAGCCGTAAGTAACAGCGAGGAATCACCATGTTAAGGCCAGAATTTTTTTTTTGTTGCCTGCTATTAATATACTCCTAGTATAATGAGTTGCTAATGTAGCCGCCCCCACTTGGATATCGATTGTCATGTCCAAAGGCGTGGTCCAGCGACAATCACTGTATACTGTACTGTACAACTACCTTGGAGGGCAGAGAGCATAAAAGCCAGCTAAAGTTTATTGTTAGTAGATGAGTTAGCTACCTCTGATAAATCAATCATTAAACCCCCTAACCATTTCAACCTGATCTTCACCTTCACCTCATACCCATACGGCCATACCTAGTTAATCTCAACAAAAACACAAGAACAATGCCACTGCATCCTTAGAATAGCACAAACAATTGTGGAATTCCTTCAATAAAATCGCGGAATATCGGACGGCTCAGATTGTGAGTTCGCAGTGTCGCATTTTAAATTAATGCAAGCTACAAGTACCATATATCCCAGTAGTTATGGTTAAGAGTGAACAGAAACAGTACAATTAGGTGGGATGACACGAGCAACAGACACCTGTCACATCGCCATTGATTACATTGTGCTGGTACTTAAGCATGGGACAGTGCCACAGTAATCCGACTTGTGGCCATCCTCTTTGTAGTACAACAAACAAGACACGTCCATGGAAAGATTGACCACAAGAATATTCTGGTGAAGTATAGGCTATATGTATGTAGTATGTAGCAACCTGGACGTAAGTTCTGATGATATTGTACAGGGGAAAGGCAAAAAAAAAATCACCCAAAAAAAGATGGAATGAATACACAAATGGTTGAGAGGATATGTCTATATCTCAGTCAATTTTTTTGACTAATTTAATCCACAAAATCAGTCTTTTTGGGCCGTTGGATCGATTTGGATTTAGATCTAACGGTCCAAACTTTCCTCACGTTCTATACAAATCCAGCCTCCTCCCGACTCGATCGCTTCGCCATGCGAGGTCCTCTAGCGAACCCTCTCCTCGCCTGCCGCCCTGCTCCTCCTCCTGCCAGAGTAGCCGCCGACCCCGCCTCCCATCTTCCTCCTAATATTATCTTGTTCTTGTCTCTCCGCCGACCTCCATCGCCATCGCCACCTCGCTGCCCGCCACCCACTGTCACCCACCACCGGTCCTCCCACCGCCCCGACCTCCCTCTAAATCCAGCCTAGGTGAACCCCCCCCCCCCCCAAACCCTAATTGGTGAACCCCGAGCCCTACTCTATGGCGGCGGAGATGACGACGTTGGAGATAAGGAGGATGAAACTCGCTGAAGCACGAATCTTCAAACGGATTGGAAGGCGAGAAATTCGGCTGATTTCACGAATTTTTTTTTCATTGGACATATTTCTAGCAGTTCCGAATGATTAATTACCAGCAAAACTGCCAAGAAATGCTTATTGCTAGCTACTAACAAAAGGCACAAGAAAATATGTGTGTGTGGTGTCTATCAAGTGTCGCTTTCTTGCCTCGTGCGTGTGCCATTCTGCCTCGCCGGCGCCCACGGCAGGCCGTCGTCCGCCGGCGACGAGGCGCCGGCGCGGAGGCCGGGGATCCGCCTGTCCCCGCCGCGCCACTGCCAGATCTTGGACACCGAGAAGCTGTCGCCTCGCCCGCCGGCGCAGACCTTCTTGCTCTGCTGGTCATGACTGCTCGCCGTGGTTGTTACACCGGTGGCCGTGCTCCTGCAGCTGCCATTGCCGTGTTTCCAGTGTACGGACAGTACTAGGTTGTCGTCGGCGAGCACGTACTGGTAGGAGCCCATGGAGTAGCATCGCCTAGCGTCGAGGCAGCTGCTGGTGCTCGCCTCGCCGGCGGCGCTACCCTGCAGGTTCTTGAATCGGCCGAGCCTGACCGGGAGCACGACGCTGACTGCGCATTCGTTTGATGCCTCCTCCTGCTCCTGCTTCTGCTCCTCGATGTCCGGCTCAACGGAGGTGTCCGCGGCGGCGGTGGGGCGGCCAGGGCGCGAGCCGAGCGCGTCGCGGCAGAGCGGGCACGTGGAGCTGGAGCGGAGCCAGGTGTCGATGCAGGCGGCGTGGAACGCGTGGCCGCAGAGCGGGAGCAGGCGGAGGCGGTCGTCGCCAGCAAACTCGCAGAGGCAGACGGCGCAGTCGAACGGCCTCTTCTCCCCCTTGGCTCCCGCCAGCTCGCCGTACGCGAACGCCGGCAGCGCGTCGATGTCAGCCTGGTCGAGCCCGAACCCCGCGCTGTCGTCCTCGTGCAGATGGAACAGTTGCTGCAGCTGCCGCTCCACCGCCTCGGCCCTGGCGTTGGCGTGGTGGCTCTTGAGGAATAGCCGGCGCAGGATGTGCAGCAGCCCGGACACGAGCAGCACGACGGACAGCACCACCGTGATGAACAGCACCGCCGGCGTGATCCTCGCCGCCATCGCCGACGACCACGGCTGCTGCCTCGCCGCCGCCGCCACCTTCGCCGGATGAGCCACCGCCACCGCCGGCGCCGGTGCCAGCGCGCGCGGGACTGCCTCGCGCGACGACGACCAACCACCATTGCCACCGCCCAAGAAAGCATCGCCGCTCTTGTTCTCCCGCCCAAGAAACCAACCTGCCCTCCTCACTGCCGCCATCTTCTTGCTCCCTCACTCACCAATGCAGCAGCAGCACTCATCCACAACCAAAACCAAACAACCACTCCTCTGCTTTCTCTCTATATATCACCAATCTCAGATATATAGCTAGATCAACCTGAACAATCACGCACCAAACCCAGAGAAGAAGAAACAAAACAAAATCTCCCCAAAGAAGTCAACCAGGGAGCTATCTAAGCTTTCCGAAACTTTTTCGCGATATAACGTTGTGCAATATTGTATCCTCCTGCTCGTCGTCGTCGTCGTCTTCTCGGGCTATAAACTCGTCGTTGGTGTGTATGGATGTGGGGTGGCCGTGCCTGCCGTGCTGCGGTTAGGGAGGCGTTTTCTATTGCGTCCGGGTGGTTGGAAGATACCGGCCGGCGCGCGGCCAATGGCGGAAGCAGCAGCGCACCAGCTCACCAGCTTGTGATGTTTTTCTCTCTTTTTCTTTCGTTTCAGCTGGTGCTCGCGGCGCGGCTCGGCTCGGCTCACTTTGAACATACGGAGAGTGCGGGGTATCAAGAGGGGAGAGCGTGTCAGCGTTGGAGGTGGTTGGGCCGATGGATCGACGGATGGATGGGTGCCTGCCTGCCTGCCGAGCGAGTGACTGCGTGTATGGCTCTTTATCCTGGCTGAAAATTTGCAGCCAATCACGAGGAAACGCTATGTGTCCTACGTCCGATGCGCTTTGCTTGCATCACACGTTTTGTCCACCAAAATAAGTCACGCTCGCACGGTTTGAAAAGTAAACCGATCCTCATTTCTCTGCTGCCTTCTACAACTACACGCGTTCCTCCCACTTTCGCACACGCTTAGAAAACTAAATCGATTCCCATTCATCTTCGCCTTCTCCAACTTCACGTTCTCTCCTCTGCTCTCCCTCGAGTCCTCACAAGAACACAACTCTTCCTCCTACCATTTCTTCCTCTTGCCAAACCAAGTGTGTCTCCGCTCTATTCCACAATGGCAGATGGCGATGATCGCAACCCCAACCACATTAGCAAAGACTGTCGACCCTTTTATCTCTCTCCGCGACGCCGACGCTAAGGAGGAGGATCACTCATTGTGTTTCACCGGCATCTGGCGAGGCCGACAGGGAGGAGCGACTAGGATGGCCACGCTTCACCGATTTGGGCCTTTCGCAACGAGACGGTGGTGTGGCAATGGCTCATCAGAAATTGTTGCATCAGAAGTCGGGTTGTTGTGCCCGCTGGCCTTGAGTTCACCACATCGCCCCTCTTCATCATAATCCTCCCCTGCGTACCGCCGCCTCGCTTACCACCGTGATGCCGCCGCTGCTTCCTCCCTCAGCCTCCCACCTCCTCGCCGCAATGTGCATGGCGAGGGACGCATGTATGCGATGGTTGTGAGAACCAAGTCATGGCTTGGGTTTAGGGTGGAAGAAGGTGGCCATCGACGCCAGAGCCCTCTTCCTTGTCATCCCAAGAATGGTTGGAAATGTGCAGCACGTCGGAGAGGGAAGTCGGCCTCAACACCACGAAGCCACCCCAACCTCCAAGCTCCCCATCCCCGCCGCCATGCCCCATCTTTGCCTCGCCCCCATGAACGGTTGCAAGTTGCCTCCGACCTCCCTAGCCTCACCGATACCACCGAGCCCTTGGCCCACTATTGCTTAAGCACCGATCACTATAGCGCCTATAGTGCCGCCGTTCTTCCTCCACCGCTAGCACTTCACCGACCTCCACCGCCCACGCAAAGCCCCAAAATGGGTTATGTGAACCACTGATGGTGCTCAAGCACCACCCAACGCCGTCCGTCCGCCACCGCAACCGCCACAATTGTCATCACCATTTGTCGCTGTTCGACGCGAGCGGCCAAGATGCCCTATGGGTTGTCGTGGCTTGGGCTTAGCAAAAGCCCAAATTAACTGAAATTAAGGTGGTCCAATACTATTCAAGATCGCTTGTTTCAAACCCAACCCGCCCAAAGCCAACCATCGCTCAACGAAGCTCAATATCGTAGCCCAATAGTAACCGCCCAAACCCATTACTATTCACCAAACCTTCCCCGTTAGGAATAGCATTAATCGGACACTATTCACCCAACCCATTACTATTTCACCAAACCGATAGCAAATAGTGCCAACTCGGCATCAGAAACCCGACCCATTACTATTCATCCGCATCTAAGACATTATACCCATTTCAACTGCTTTCAAGCCCATGAAACCCATTTCCAACTTCATTCGACCTAACCAAGCACCAAATAAAACCCAACCACCCACATCACCTTTCTTTTATAATTTTTTTGAATTTCTTTATTCTATTTTGTTCCCAAATTTCACCCCTTGTTAAGCCCGGACTTATTTATTTTGACTTTCTTTTGCATTGGAACTCAATTTGTTGATCAAACTACTAAAGGAGTTGATCAAGACGGAGAAATAAATCCGATAACGCATCATGAACAAGGAGGCAAGTCGCATTCCTTGATCATGTTGAACCCATGTTGACGATGATCTAATAATCCTCATTTAATTATTTATCTCGTAATTCATATTATAGATAGCAATATCTTTATATTACTCATAAGTATACCCCTTACCATTTATAAGGAGAAGCTTAACCGAGTGGTTGTAAGACTTGCTACGACTCACCCCTAGTCGTAAGTTTTCTGCGACTAGTCTCTAGTCGTAAGCTTTTCACGACTAGCCTTAGGTTGAGAGCCTTCTTCTGAGCACCTTGTGGTCGTAAGTCTCTCCACAACCTAGTCGATTATGGCCACCCTATCATCGATAAAGCCTACAAATATGTGGGCCCAACGATTAGGAGTTTTATACGTGTTTAACACACGGGTAGTTAGCATATATTCGTTATTCTTGGTGAATAATCGCATATTTATACCTGCTCTCGACAATAACTACCGGGCGTGGGGGTTATATCTCCGATAGTAACCTCTACCGTGGTTCATCATTTGGAACGTTAGGACGTCTCTTGGCTTGGAGGAACTACCACCTCTCCATGCGCTATATAAAGGATGAAGTCGTGGACGTATGACAAGAACGATCAAGGAGCAAGGCAATTTAGAGCACAAGACATTATACTTTAGTCTTCCTCTTGATTGTAAACAACACACTCAATATAGCCACACAGAGTAGGGTTGTTATTCTCTCCGAGAAGGTCTAAACTCGTCGATAAAATCCTCGTGTCATTCTCTCACAGGGTTCTATTTTTAGGAGTTCTCCAAACAAACAATCATATGTAAGATCGGTATTAAATCACCGACAAATTGGGCGCCGATCGTGGGGGTTTGGTGATTCCTCGTCGACAAGTTCTCTTTATTCTCTCAACTCGATGCTTCCATGGCAGAGAGTGGAATGAGGAGAATTGGTCTGACTTAGCCGACTATCGCGTAACTCGACATGGATGCTTGCTACGACTACGTAGTAGAGTATTATTTCATCCGATGGTAATGTCAGCCTCCAGAGATCTTTCACCGATCCGTGAGATCATACCACGGATAGGTCCAGATTTCTCAGGAGGGCAAGGGTCAACCCACCACATTCTGAATGCGCCAAGGTAGACATAGAATATAGTGAGGGTTCCCTCCAAGTGTTCAAGTCTATCTCGAGGCCGCTCGACCGCACGACAAGTCCTAGAAGCTATCATTCCGGCTCCATCAAGATCTGGTGGTCGCCTCTTCTATTACCCCCGCAGAGGATATGCGAAACGCTCAGATTCGACCATACCCTCGTATGGCTCACCTACGGATGGATACTTATAACATAGAATTCTCCTTCTTGGAGGGGCTTGCTTTAAGTCGCAAGGTGTTGTCGTCGACTCCTCAAACTAGGAGGCCTCAAGCGCAAGTGAAGATCATATCGAGGAGGTCTTGCCCTCTCCTCGAGATCATAGTCACTCTCTTAAAGACAGATCGAGGATGCTCCCCATCGATCACACACTCCGACCTCGTGGTAACGGCAAGGAGACTCATGGCGATGAACAAGATCAACATTCTCATGAGCGGGAGAAATCCTAGAAATGATCACTCTATTGAGGCGAGGCTCAAGCAACTTTGATGTGGAAGATCCCGAGACTATCCGAAGGAGATGAATTGCCACCCGTGAGAACCTCGCTCAAGATTCAAGATCGATCCGAGGAGGATCGAGAACTTCAACATATTAATGACATGCTCGAGAACCCAACTCAAGAACTGGACGAAGCACTAGGTTACGACCTCTTCGTTGAAGAGATCGCACGAAGGCTTCGAGTACGATGGCTAGACTTGAGCAACCACGCCGCATACCATTCAGAAGTTGTACCAGATCTACTACATTGAATACCGACCGCCGAACAACTCACCTCATGGAGATCGGCACGACAACAAAGTCACATCACTCTCCTAACCTTAACTCCAACAGAGAAGAGTTCTTCAACTTCGATGATCAACCACCTCTCTCGAGGAGGTGATTGTTCGCCACTCCGATCTCAAATCTGCCAGCATGCATAGAATATGAGGAGTATTATCCTTGTAGGACCGAGACCTATCATAGGTTGGGTCCACTCCACGATCGGTATCACAGATACGATCACTGGGATGTCAACCCTTCTTTCTCACAAAGGAGGCTTCATGATGTCATTACGGGATGTTGGACGTTCTCACTAGATCTCCGAAGCGCTCACGCCATACACGTTTTCACCAGCTGAATATGGAGAAGTTTGATGGGTCACAGAATTCGATCAAATTTCTTCAGATCTACACGCATCGCAGATTCAAGCAAAGCAGAGGAGGAGAGCATGTCATCGCAAATTACCATCCTACTGCGCTCGAAGGATTCGCTTCGATCGTGGTTGTTAAACCAACCACTAGAGTTGATGTATTCGTAGAACACCTCTGCGACCTACTCTCGCCAACTTTAGGGCACCTACCATCGTCTTTGGGAAGGAGGAGGACACTCAGACAGATGAGACAGAAACTATCACGAGACCCTACACTAGTTCATCGAGGCGCTTTGATCAGTTAGCAATTTTGTACACGAAGTTTTTTATTCTTACATTATCAAAGCGTTTAAGTAGGGAGTCCAAAGTAGAAGGATCGCAGAGGACATCGCTCCCCATCGTCCGACTCGAGTCGAAATTTGAGAGATGGTCAATTGATATGCGATTGTCAAGGAAGCGATTGAGTGGAACAAAACCATCGTCGAGGCGACAAAATTTCTCAACAAGCGTGTGAAGGTAGCAAAAAGAAGGATAAAAGGCCAAGAAATCTAAGAACAAAGCCAAAGGTCAAACGCCTCAAGCCAACAATTCTAAGAAAGTCTTGGCCGTAAGTTTATAAGGAACCTCGTAATTCCAAATAGGGAAAACTCTTTCGCTTCTAAAAAAAAAATCGCTAGGGGCAAAACCAATCGAAATCACGAAATTTCAGAATTTCGGTCCGAAATTCGGTAGTTTTCAAACAAGCGTTTAAATTTTGGACAAAATTTGGCCGAATTTGTAATAGAAAAGAGAAAACATAAAAGCAAACAAAATCGTGGAATTTACGGGGCGTCGGCACGGTGGGTATGAATTATCTCTGAGTATACGGGACATCTTCTACCACCAAATATCTCGCACAATAGATACAATTCATTATCCGATAAGGCATAATGTAACAAACAACACAATTGATACATCCAAATAGGGCGCTTTGCGTAAATAAACTAAGAATCATCATAAAATTTAGAGTTGCAATTGCAAAAGGAGGAAATAGAACTCACGAAGACACGGACTCTTGAAACCAAAAAAACTAGAAAAGAAAGGGAAAAGATTTTATTGCAGTGTCTGTGAAATCATGAAGAATTTCACACAACTCGATTACCTTTTCTCTTTAAAATTGAATCGACTATCTTCTTTGCGCTTGTATCTTCTTTGAGACCTTGAGACCCGCCCTTTGCAAGCGTGGGCTGGGTTGCTCGGTGCCCCTATCTCACCACACGGCCGCTTGAGAGGACAAGGGGGAGGAGGAGGCAAAGGAGGCGTGAAGGGATCAAGGGCATGGTGGCACTTCGCTGGGAGGTTAGGGCACCTTGTTGGGTCGGTCGGATGGCGTTGGGCGGCGAATGGCGTTGATGCTGGGCCAAATTCAAAATGGCCGAATTTTTTTGAGCGAAAGGATTTTCTCGAGAGCCGATAAATGAACAAAATTTCGGACATTTCCCCCAAATTTTGTGAAATTGTGAACCACGATTCCAAACTATACTCCGACCGGGGCAAGGGGCAAAGCGTCCGGTGGAAGAATGACAAGCCTAGGTAGTGTCCTTTCCATAAAAGGAAGGACACGACCTTCGCAATTTTCAAGTTTTTCAATGAAAGCTTGAGGACTATTACACCAGCAAGGGACCGCTTTCTACACTCGAGGAGGTAGGGCAGACAAGTGGTTGAAAGTAGTCGGATGACGATGAGGAGATGCCGTTCCAAGATCCGAAGCACACCATCGACCACATTTACAGGGGATCTTCAGCATATGAGTCAAAGCGACAGCTTAAGGCTGTCGAACGCGAGGGCATATGAGTCAAAGCGACAGCTTAAGGCTATCGAACGCGAGGTAAACTCCATTGACCCTCCTCTTGTCAATAAATTGATGAAGTGGTCGGAAGTCACCATCTCTTTTGAGAGGGGTGACTGCTCGATCTTTTGAGAGGGGTGATTGCTCGATCCCTTCTACTTGACCAGGTCAGTTTCTGATTGTGGTTGAACCCACCATCAACAACTGTTGAGTAAATCGAGTGTTAGTTGATGGTGGCAATTCGTTAAATATTTTATTTACAAATGCCTTGGATGAGATGCAAGTACCTCGGACCAAAGTAAAACCTATATGATACTCGTTTCATGGGATCGTACCAGGTTCTTCGGCCAAACCAATTGGCCAAGTTTCTCTGTTTGTAACATTTGGTTCTCCAAGCAGTTTCAAGATAGAAAAATCTCTTTTGATGTGGTCGATTTCGACATGGCATATAATGTCATACTCGGACGACCAACTCTGGCAAGATTCCTAATGGCTGCTCATTATGGTTATCAATGTCTTAAGATGCTAGGTCCCAAAGGAGTGATCACAGTTCGCGGTGATAAAAAGATGGCGCCTACATGCGACCGTCGGTCTCTCGAGATGGTTGGCCAGATACCAACTTGAGAAGTAAGCAAGAGTCGACCTCCTCGACCAAGCGTTGAAGCTTAAAAGCGTGATCAAAGTTTGACGATCACGTCAAAGAAGTTCTCATTGCTTTGGATCGAGCCTTCAAGACCTGCTCGTGATCGGGGATACTTCGACCCTAAATAGGAAGACGCCATTGTCACCTTCCTCCGAGCTAACGCAGATGTCTTCGCGGCAATCATCTAACATGCCGGAGTCCCTAGGGAGGTGATCGAGCACGAGCTAGCTCCGGCACCGACATGAAACCCGTAAAACAAAAGTTACAGAGATTTGCACCGATCGACGTGATGCTATTAGATCGAGAATGGGACAAGCTACTTAGAGGGGCTTTATAAGAGAAGTCGACCACCAGAGTGGTTGGCTAACCCTGTAATGGTTAGAAAGTCTAATGGTAAGTGGCGTATGTGTAGAGAGTTCTTGATCTCAATAAAGCTTGCCCAAAAGATGATTTTCTCTCTTCTCGTATCAGTTGGTTGATTCTCTGCTCATGGTTGTGAAATATTAAGTTTTCTAGATGCATATTACGGTTATCATTAGATTATTATGTGTTTAGATGATGAAGAAAAGACCGCAGATTACATATTACATTCGAAATATTTTGCTATGTCAAAATATTATTTGGTCTAAACAATCTTTGGCACTTCTTTTCAACGCTTGATGCAAATGACTTTTTACCTCAACTAGGCCGAAATTTGGAAGCCTATGTTGACAATCTAGTCATACAAAGCATCAAGTGACTTAATCATATTTCTGATTTGCAAGAAACATTCGACAACCTCAAAAAACACCATTTGAAACTCAATCTCGAGAAGTGTGTGTTGAAGTCTCGCCAGAAAATTGCTTGGATTCCTTGTTTACGCACGAGGAATCAAAGCAAATCCTAAAAAGATAAAGGCCATTAAAAAGATATGCCCTCAGACCACGAAGAAAAAAGTCCATAAACTCACGGGATGCATAGCGTCTTTAAGTCATTTCATCGCATATTTGGGAGAAATAAAGACTTCCTTTCTTCAAACTTTGAAGGAAACATGAGGGTTTCGAGTGGTCAGAAGAGGCAAACAATGCCTTTGAGGATGTAAAGAGGTATCTTACGAGTGCTCTTGTTCTGGTTTCTCTGAAATCAGAAGAGACGCTCTTAATATATCTAGTTGCCACGCCCATAGCGATGTGAGCGCGTCTTGGTTGCCTAAGCGTGAAAATATTCAACGACTATTTTACTACGTAAGTGAAGTTTTACAGGCCTAAGGAGCGATACCCTCGGTCCAAAAACTTTTATATGCCCTCCTCATATCTTCGAGGAAACCGAGGCATTATTTTTAGGTGCACAAGATAATTGTGTTGTCTCGAAGTTTTCCTTAGGAGAGGTTCTCGAGAATAGAGAAGCAATGAGACATAGGGCAAAATGGCTCGGTCGAACTTGGGGAGTTTGACCTCCATTTCGGTGTCGAATCGACCATTAAATCCCGCTTCTTGGCGAGACTTTGTCGCCGAATGGACAAATCTGAACCTATTCGGGATCCCTAGTATGATACCCATGACTCTTGGGACGATGTACTTTGGCGGGCCACTTAAGCTAAAGTGGCTCGAGTGAGGTGGTCACGGAATCTCCTACAAGAGTGACCTTAAAGTATGCTATTCAATTACACTTTTCTACCACTAACAACGTGGTAGAATCTGAAAGTCTGTTGGATCGACATGCGAGTCATGAAGCGCTCAAGATTCGATTTACTACTCGTGAGAGGAGACTCTCAACTAGTCGTCGAATCAGTCGAAAAAGAGTACCGATGCTCTAATTGACCATGTCTTGGTACTTATCGAAATTCAGAAAGCTTGAAAAGCATTTTTTTAGTTTCAAGGTGCAATATTTCCCTCGAAAGGATAATTTCCTCGCTAACCAATTAGCTCAAATGGCTTCTTTTTTATCACAAGTACCAAAAAGAGTCTTCTTAGAACAGCTCCAAAAGCCGTCTCTGGTTGAAACACCGTGAGACATCTTCTATTGAGACAGGTCTCTTTAGAATACGAGGATACTTGGATGAATCCTATCTATGAGTATCTTGAAGGTCATAAAGATGCAGATGATGATCTCGAGGCGATCGTTTATCCTGTAAGGCCAAAATGTATACTTTGGTGAAGGAGTCCTCTATAAAAGAGGTACTTAAGGGTTCTCATGTGATGCATATCGCAGAGAGAATGATTAAACCTCCTCCATGACATACATAGAGGCATATGTGGAACTCATGCTTCTTATAGAGCGATGGTCGGAAAAAGCCTTTCATAAGGGTTTTACTTGTGCCAGCCTTCATGATGCCAAAGAGTTTGTTAAAAAGTATGTACAATGCTAGATTCATAGCGACAAATACACCAACCGGCTCGAGGCATTACAAACTATACCTCTATCTTGGCCTTTTTGCGACACAGGGTCTTGATATCCTAGGGCAGCCTCCCAAAAGTACCGGGGGCTTCGAAGTTACTTTTTGTGGCTATTGATATGTTCGTAAAATGGATTAAAGTCGAACTTGTGGTGGGATAACAATGGAAGCGACTAAAAGGTTCATGATGAGAAGTGTGATTACTCGATTTGATGTTCCAAGTCGAATAATTACAAGATAATGGTAAATAATTTTGAGCGCAAAATTTCAATAATTTTATGAAGAATTGGGTACCAAGTTGTGTTATGACTCTGTTGCACCTACAAAGCAATGGGGGCGGTATCTGGGAATCAAAACTCGAGTCTTCAACCGGCTTGTAAAGTGCTCGGGGCTTAGGTACAAGAATTACCCTCGGTATTATGGGCACTTAAATACGATTGCTAATCCAAGACTCTGGTGAAACATCTTTTTCCTTGTTTTTGGGAGAAGCCATGCTTCCACCGTAACTAAATATTAGGTCGACAAGGGTCGAAAACTTTAACGACTCTACCCAAGAATAACTTTGAGTGGATGACATTAACCTACTCGAAGAGAAGAGAAATCAAGCTTTAATCCATCCAGCAGTCTACCAACAAGCCCTGCGTAAATACTACGATCGTAAGGTCCCAACTCGTAGCCTTGCTGTAGGTGACTTGGTATTGAAAAAGATTCAATACCAGTCTAATCGGAATAAACTTTCCCCAAGTGGGAAGGTCCACAGTGATCAAAGTTACGCGATCAGGTTCGGTACGACTAGCAATGGAAGATGGCCGAGTTCTCTCTAATTCTTGGAACATCGACCAATTACGCAAGTTTTATGTGCAACTTCTTACTCTTTCAATAAAGTTTGCAATAAAGTTTCAGTTTCCTTCAAACTTCATTGTCTTGCATTGAGCAGTGCTTTTATGATTTTCTCGGTCATTTTTTAAACACTCAGTTTTCTTTACACTAGTCGAAGGAGGGTAACATCACCTAGTCGTAAGTCTTTCCTCTCTACACGTGGTCCTCGCGCTACTCAGAAGGAACTTCCTAGTGTCGACTCATTTCTAACTTTTCTCAAGCAAACACAAAGACTAAGTTCCACAAAATCTGGTCGAAATTATTTCTAGCCACTCTTTCAACTTAGTTTATTTCTTCATTAATTTTGGAAAATTTTCTAAGTGGAGTATACTTTTATAGTTTGTTCGACTGCTTTTAGTAAACTTAATACGTTTAAACTGGTCGGAGAAAGACACAACACCTAGTCGAAGTCTTTCCTCTTTGCACGTGGTCCTACCTACTAGAAGGAACTTCCTAGCGTTGTACTATTTCTAACTCTTGCTATTAGTGCAAACCTATTGAGTTTACTACAAAGGTCGAATGAATTTTTAAAGCACTCGATCATTTATCCAACCTCATGTTGATGCTCTTGATTTGATTAATATGGTCGAGAAGCGTAACTCCACTAGTCGAATTCTTTCCTCTGCATATGGTCTAGCCCGCTAGAAGGAACTTCTTAGTGTCAATCCATTACTCACTCTTTTCAACCAATACATGATAATCGAGATTGACAACTAAAGTCGTACAAACCTCTTTTTAAGACAAACCCTTATTCACACTATTTACTTAGTTTATATAAATAAACTAAGCAAATAATCGAGGGCTAGGATAAAGTTATTAACATGACTTCCATTCTTAGTCTTGCTTTCAATTTCTTTTCATTGTCTTATGAGTTACTAACTACTCGACAAGATAATTTTCAGGAAAAGAAGGTATATATTTATAAACTAAAAAGCTTGTCTTTACAAGATTTCTATTACAAACTACTCTGATGAAGGAGAACCAATTTGCATCTCCTCCACAATCGTCTAGCTAATTGGCTTCACTTCTTCAATCAGTCGTACTGTTTCTGCCTTAGGACAGTCGAAGTCGGCTTTGATTGGTTGAAGATTGAGATTACGGTCATGTGCCTTAAGTTTTGCCAAGGCAAAACTTACTACACTTTCGACCGTCTCCCTTATAGAGTTAGTTTTGTTGGTCCTCAGAGTGGCAATCAACTTCTCTATAGCTCCGACTTGTTCTCCAATGGCACTTGTGTGGGCGCTTATGGTGTCTTCAAGAGGAGTCACCTCCTTAGCACCAAGTCCTCGAGTATATTGTTCAGGAGGGATATGTTGTCTTGAAGGTTGATCTTCATCGACTTCATCTCCTTCTAACTACAAGTCGAGCTTTGTAGAGTCGCTTTATTTTGACTGCTTTCTCTGCAAAAAGTACGCACTATCAAGTATATTTCTTAACGACTAGTAAACAAAATCGGTCGAGGTAAAAAGTTACTACCTATTAGTCGAGAATCAAGTTTCTAACTTTGTTGTCGGAGGCATCTTTCATTTAATCGCTTCTTCCCACGACTTTATCTTCGATCTTTTTTCTTTGGCGATACAGATAACTCTGACCACCAAGGCCTTTGATTCAACCCCGCTTGAAGTTTTCCTTATTTCGACATCTTTTCTCAAAAGAAATGGAGTTAGAAAAAGAAAAGAAAGTCGAATTATAAGTAGTCTTAAGTTCAACACTCATCGTTTGTCTCATTCTCGCAACTTGTGAGTAATGTCCCTGTTTCTTCAAGAGGGTCTTGGTTTTTTTCCCTTAGTTTCTCGACTTTTCATAGTCGAGTTAATCACCTAAGCACTTTTCGCTCACTTTTTAAAGGTCAAAGTAAACATGAGCACCGGACAAGTGGTCAAACACAAAAGACTACATATGACAAGAATTTACCATCTTTCCGCTCGCCAGAGTTCAAAGATTTTGTCGCTTTTAAAGACAAGTTATCTATGGTATTCACCGACAAGAATAACCTATTCAAGCTCTTCAATGAAGAAAGACAATGAGATGCAAGATAAAACCAAATATGTAAATGCTTGATATCGTGTACTTACATTGATGGTCGATCGAGCAAAATGGGCGATACCCTCCGGGAGTCTTTCACCATCGATGTCTTTGACTTTGTCCTACCATTTCTTGAAGACGTCATTATAAAAAATATTCCCATATTAGGAATATCCTTGGGGTGGACTTGGTCATGACATCCAAATCAAGAAGATCCCACGATGGTTGTTTGCCAAAGAACCGGAGAAACGAGTTGAAGTACTCTTCTTCTTCTTCGTTGGTTGCATCACCACCCTCTTGAGAACTAAGAGGAACGCCTTCCACGACTTCCTTCAAAGACGGTGGTCGGAGGTCCCTCCACCATCTTGATTAGAAGCTTCCGTGATCGGCGACCAATTCCTTTGTTCGATTATTGATGTCATTAATAATTGGCTCGATTATCATAGCGACTAGTCTCACACCGCTGTCAAGGCTCACGCATCACTTCGTGGTCGCAGTGAGCTTTAACAACAAGCGCCTCTCACCATAGAGATAGGTGGTCCATCCCACCACCTCCACGCTATGTCTTCGGGAGAGAGAATAGCCGGCCTCTCGAGAGAAGTGTCCTTGGAGGTTGGAGGAGCAGGACTAAAATTTAACAAAAGAGAAAAACATGTCAAGAGTGTAAAAGTACAAAAGGTAAATGTTATCCTTATGCTTTTGATCTTTACATACCTTGTATTTTTGGCTTTGATTGTGAATTCAAGAGACATTCCCTAAGAAATATCTTCTTATTATTCCATCACGTGACACCTTCACTCTTGGGGGCCAAAGCCACGAGATTGAGAGGTCGGGGGCTTGACCACGCCTGTCAAAGACCTTGTTGAGGGCTTGGGACCCCACGACCACGCCGGGTCAGAGGTCTTGAACGAGAGCCAAAGCCTCGAGCTTCCTCGCCTCTGGTGGTCAAAACTTGTTTCGATCACCTTAGGCAGACTTGCCTCGACCTTAGTTTCTCACGCCGATGCAATAGTATCCTAATAAAAGATACAAAGCTCTTCCGCTTCTCCTTTTCTAGTTGCTTGACAAAGTCGTGAGAGGCAATCCGGGGTAAGGTCATATTAGAACGGGGCTTTGGGAGTAGGCACCGACGGGTCCTTTTTCTCAGAGTAACATGTCTCGCAAAGAAATTTTGATGGGACTATTCTGAGGAGAAGATAGCTTGAGTCTTTGCTTATCGATCGACAAGTATACTTTTGGTCAAGGAACTTTGATTTCTCCACCCCTTTTATGCATAAACTATCATCGATTCGATCTCTTGGTCGCTCGATACCACATGCCTACTCGCAAAAGTCGAAAAGAAAACATTACTGGTTGATTTTTATTTACTACGAATCCTAAAGAAGAAATCAATCTTTGATTGCCTTTAGAAGATCCTCCTTTCCGCGACACGACGCTAGGATTCAGGAGCCACCGATCGTGGTGAAGCTTTTTCATGTTTGACTCGTGCCAATCACGGGAGATCTCGTGATAGGTAGATAAGACATTCAACAATCGATCTTGAAATTAACCAAAAGATGAGTTGAAAGATTATCTACTTGCTTCAAATCTTTGGTTGAATCTTTAGTCCTCGAGCAATTCCCACATGGGATGTGCTCATCTTCAAAGGATCGATGCGGTGCGTGATGAAGTCTTTCACCACGCAAGATCCAAGAAGCCCTCTTCCTTCAAGTCTTTTGCGGTTGGAATGAAGGATCCGGGTCGAGGTTCTGGGAGTCAAACCCTAAGAGGAACTCTTCTGCAGTTTTTCCCAAAGAAGAGGCTATCGCCCCGGTTGTCGCCCAAGAGAAACCACCTCTTCTTCCATCTCGCCATGACAACCGAGTGAACATCTAAATGTACTCCTTGACTTCCCATTATAGAGCTTCAGACCATACCGCATGATTCTAGTCCTGCCCGATCATCCGTAGTAGTACCGAAGAGCTCCAAGTCTCAGCGTAATCCCTAGGTAGGCTTCGCAGACAGATATTAACAGTTACACTCAACATTGTGGTGGAATTGGAAACAGATTCACCAATTTCACCCCAGTGAGCAAGTACAAGTGTGAGGAAAGGATAAGCAAAAAGGCCACATTCACAGATGCTTGAATATCGGAATGGTGTCGTTTTCGCCAAAGAGCCAATATTGCCCAAAGAACCTCGCCCACTACACAAATTCCTTCTTCGATCTTCATAAGTGACCAAAGCTTTCATCTTCATCAGGTTCATCTCCTCGATAATAGGAGAGAAGGTTCTAGCCATCTTCCTTAATGATTTAGATTTTGGAAAGGCTTGAGGAAAGTTCGACTTGGTTGGCGTGTGGAGAGAGTAAGGGCTCAAGAACAGCTTGAAGCAAATGGGGAAAAGTAAAGCCCTAAAGTCATTTGCTAAAGGATTTTATAGCCACACGCTTGAGTTAAAGATCGTAGTCAACAGCTACACCTCTTCTGAACCGGCCCATGCATGTGTCTATGAGGGTCAAGATTCTTAATTTGTCTCTGCTCAAGAAAATCGCTATGTTTACAACTCAAGTAAAATTACCTTCTTGACCAAGTCAATTTCTCGTCAAATGAAATACCAATGGAAAGGTTCTACTTCCCGACCACTATTCTACAACTCTTTACCAAGTAAGCTATTTTCACTTGAGGTCAATAGATGACGAGGATATAATAATCATTTAATTATTTATATGTAATTCATATTATAGATAGCAATATCTTTATATTACTCACAAGTATACCCCCTTACCATTCATAAGAGAGAAGCTTAATCGAGTGGTCGTAAGACTTTCTACAACCAATTTCTAGTCGTAAGCCTTTTCTATGACTAGTCTCTAGTCGTAGCTTTCCTACGACTAGCCTTAGGTTAAGAGCCCTCTATGAGCACCTTGTAGTCATAAGTCTTCCAACGCCAGTCGGTTACGACCATTCTGCTATCGATAAAACCTACATATATGTGGGCCTAGTCGATTAGGGGAGTCTTATACACGTGTTTAACACATGGGGTAGTTAACATACGCTTATTATTCTCTGTGAATAATTGTATGTTTTATACCTTGCCTCTCCCACTGGCGTGGGGGAGTTATTTATCCGACAAGAATCCTCCACCACGTTCATCATTTGGAACGTTGAACATCTTCTTGTTGAGGAACCGCCACCCTCCATGCTACCGGTGATAAAAAGGATGACAAGTCGTGGGATGTATGGACAAGAACTATCAATGAGCAAGGCAATCTGAGAGTACAAGACATTAGATTCTTAGTCTTCTCTTGATTGTAAACAATCAAACTCAATCGTAGGAAGC